>UCOK01015911.1:0-22521 GCA_900474325.1 Synergus umbraculus
CAATTAAAAATTCCTCAAATTTGTTTTCATGATTTTTTAATTACGTATACTTAAGTTTCTCGGTCCTGTCAAACGATATTCTGTTTCAAAATTAAGTCAAAAATATTAATTTTTAATTAGAGCTGTAATTTGTTTTCAATTAAAATTTAATATTTTCTATGTAATTTTGAATCAGAATATTTTTTGGGAAGAAAAAAATGAAAAAAATGTCCACAATTTTTAATTTTTACACTAGTTATATTAAAGATTTTGTAAAACTATTTTGAAATTATATCATGTCTCAGGCTTAAAAATAAATATTGCTCTATTTTGATAATTTTCACTTTTAAAAATGATTGTACTTATAGTTAAGAACATCTCTATATATATTTTGAATGTTTTTTTTTATTATTTATCAATAAAAAAGGCAAAAAATATTTAAATATCGATATTTCTAGCCAATATCGATATTTTTTTCGTATCGATATCGATGTGTCTGATATATCGATATCCGTAATATCGATTTTTTTGTTCGATATCCCTTCACTAGCTTACTAATGACATCTAGTCCGAAACAACTGGTAGCTTAAGCATTTAAGAAGGGGAGGTTGCGAGAAGAGAACAACGACAAGAGGCGAGCAAAGTTTGATATTTCGTCGAAAAGTCTCGCATTGTCTAAAAGTTGATGGCGTCACCCCAAGGAGGAAGATAACATCTGGTGCTGCCTCTATCAACAACCCAGCCACCCCCATCTTACCACCCCACGTCGTGCCGCACAACCACCCTTGCATCCAGATCTGCTCGAAGGAAACTCGTCTTCAATTATTCTTGTACCCACCCTCTCTTACATTCTCACTTCCACCCCTACCCCTATCTCTCTCTCTCTCTCTCTCTCTCTCTCTCTCTCTCTCTCTCTCTCTCTCTCTTTCTCTCTCTCCCTATTTCACCCTCTCCTCAACTTTACTGGTTTTCCGTCTCCCCATTCCTTAACTCTCCCTTGCGCCCACGCCACCATCCGGCACTCTCGTCCCGACGTTTCCGTCTGTCACGCAGTTCTGACGAACAACGAATTTATGGAATTACGAAAAGCGACGGAATTAATTTGCATACATAAAAAATATATAACTCAAACTCCGAAGCATCCGCGGGGAAACCCCGCGTGGCTCCTTCCTAATTGTGCAGCGAGCTGCTGCTGGCTAAGGATTCGTTGTGAAAACATATTAAACTACACACACTCGCAAACAATTCTCTGCCACTTGACGATAACTTCATTAATTTATTCTTGACGGATAAAATAAGGTAGAATCTCACGTCGCCTTAGGGATTGGAAAATTAATATTTTCCACGTTTCTCTTTTTCCCCGTCCAATTATGCAATTGATATATTATTCATACATTTTGCACTCGTCTTTGCATGAAACAGAAATGTTAATTTCTCATTTTGCTGCTGATATATTATTCAATGTACTTAGCCTTAATTGATATATCATTCAGGTAATGAATTCCGTCAATGAAATTAATCCTGAACTATTGCAAGTCAGAGATGGACAATCCAAGCTTTTTAAATAGTAAATTCGTTTTTCGTTAGCATGATTAAACCACCTCCGGAGGTAATAATACAAAATTATTTCACCGACGATAAAAGGAAGTGAATCAAAAATTCCTAATCCTATCAATCAAAGGATATTAAAAGCGACCGCCTCCGGGGTGTCGTTTCTTCACCCTTTTAATAAACTCTGAAGAAAGTAAAGGCTGATTTAAAAGAGAAAATCTCGCGGAAAGAATCAACGAGGGTGAAATCGAGGCCCGGGGTAGGACCTCTAAAAGGGTCGTAACTACTTAATTCCGAAAGACACCGCTGTTCGCACCACAGACACCTCGACACCAAAACCTCTTTGCATTACAAAAGAACGACGGGAAATTCCAATTCCCGTCGATTCCACTTTTCCCAAATCCAAGACATTCGCACTCCTTATTTATTCCCCATTATTATTTTCACATTAGCACAATTACTTTTATCTTCACATTTTATGGCAAATTGGTAAACACATTTCTTCCAATTTCACCCGATGATCAAATATTCTTACAATACAAACATTCGCAAAAAATATGTTCTTCAAAAATAAGTATACTCGTCACGATACTGAGCATTAAATTGGCCAATTTCCCTCTCGTCGGTTAGTCCAAGGCAATTATAAAAATATAAACAGCGGAGAATATTACATGTCATATAATCGAGATGAGCGGAATCATGTTGTAGGAATCAAGTGGGGCAAGTAATGTGTAATGATTGTAATTCAGCTTACACTCCTGCTTGTCAAACAGGATGTCAAATCAGGTTCGTGACGACTTCACGTGTGTAAAACACACCAATTGCAAAATGCTATAAAACAAACGTCATTTTCATAATTATACATCCAGCCTCGTCAGGACACATATCGTTTGTGTTCACGCCAATGTTGCTCGCAACATGCAAGAGTTTGATGATTATGTTGTTAAACATCTTATCGTATATATCGTAAATGTGTATAAATTTAATATTCTTTGTCCTGCATTTGAAACTACTTTAGTATTATTTTTTATATACATTTGCTAAATACTTCTCAAAGTCTTGTCAACTTTTTGACGCCTTGAATCTGCCTACCCGCATATTTCCACATGATGAATACACAAAAAGAGGACTTTGGTGACAAAGTAAATGGAACAACTAGCAACAGTTGCAAGCAGAGTCATATGAGTTAACGACTAAATTACGTAAATTAGCAACCTCCTTTACAGGAATGTTTCACATTTTAAACAGCTGCATTTTAAAAGGACCTGCATGATGTCCATCAAGCACTTAATAATCCTCAATGGTTCATCGCTTGATTTCATTCACCTCATTTTCATTTAAATAATTCACTACATATATTGATGGTTTGACACCTAGAATCATCATCAACTCAGGACTTGTTTCATCCCATCTTAAATGCAATTTAATTTCATACTGCATAATTTGTATGAGTGACGTACAAATGAAAATGCAGATTTTAATTCTCGATTAGAAGAAAGTAATTGTATTCAGTTTAAAATTCATTGAATATTTTACAATAATATTAATAATCATTTCCCTTTTCTAATTTCTGCCCTATCAATTATTTTCCTCTTTCGAAACAATTTATTTTCTTCATGTTTTTTTTTCCACCTTTCCCTTTCTTTTCCCATTCCATTTTCAATACTTCTTTCTACCTTCTTAAATTACATTTCCAATTACTTTTATTTACCCATTCTACTATTTAATTCTTTCCCTTTTTTATCCCTGTCCTTATATCTTCTATTCTCCTTATTTCTATTCTCCTCTTCATAACAAATTTTAAACTTCATAATCAATCTTTGACCATCTGACCAAAAATCCTTCCCAATAATGATTCAGCCTTGCTCACTTGATCTCGGGAGCAAGTCCTGGATGTCGAGCATGAAAATAGTCGTCTGAAGATGCGATTAAACCGAGAGGACGTTCTGGTGGTGTCACCACAGTTGTAGGTGCGAATCGGACGTAGCAAGGACGGTGAGCACGGTGTGTCCAACGTTTCTCCGGGGAGCGATCAATGATAGGCCGGGGGTACGAGTCACGTGACCTCGCCGCGGGGAGTTCGCGCAATGCATCACCAACCAGCCGCCCCCGCTCACCCCACCCCCAACACCCCACAACACCACCGGAGCTAGCCACCCCGCATCCTGCCGGATCCACCCCACTTCCATCTTCCCTCATCCTCGCTCAACCCCACCAACGTCCTCGTCGACCATCTCGTCCCACTCCCTGCGACAGCGGGAGTACTAAACGGGATTGTTGCTACGTTGCTCTTGGCGACCAGCAAGTGTCGTCTTCGCGAGAGCCTCCTACGCTAGTCGGTGGGTCGCATTGACCCGGCTGATTTTCAACGCCTTCGACTCCCACCCCCGAGACGAGCTTTCTTACTTTCTCTCCTTCTCGACACCAGAGAGAGAAAAGTTACTTTGCCAGATCTCTGTTTGTCACGGAATAGTTGCTGATCCTCCTTGTGTGTTGCTTAAGTCTGATAGACCTGGAAAGACGTATTTCGATCTGAAAGGGAAGGTCAGATGAATGTTTGATTTTTTATTGGACTGAACTTGCAGACTGAAGAAAAAATGAGAAAAATGTTTGGATTGGACTAAGAAACTTGTTCTCACTGAGAAAGAAAAATGTTTTCATCACAACAAAAACGTTTTGTCGAACATTTTTTGTTGCCTTAACAAAATTTTGGTTCCTAACACAAAATTTTTTCGTTGAGTCTGTTTTGTTGGCCTAAAGAAAGTTTTGTTGTGCCAACACAAATGTTTAGTTAGGCCAACGAAATGAGTCAACAAAAAAATTTTGTTAGTACAACAAAACAGTTTGGTTGCATAAATAACAAGAAAATTATTTTGTTGAGCCAACCAAATTTTTGTTGGTCAAGCCAAACTGTTTTCTTGGGTCAAGAAAAGGTTTGAAAGAACCAAGATTTTGTTAGCACAACCAAATTTTTGTTGTTTCTATAGCAAGAAAAAGTTCTGTTGTCCAAACCAAACAATAAAATTAGAGAATTAATATATATGGAGGAATGAGAGGTGGAAAAATTGTAGAAAATGTAACAAGGAATAGAAAAATGAATAGGAATGGATGTATAAAAGGAAAAAAAATAGAGGTAGAAGAAAGGAGGAAGAAAGGAGGAACAAGAATCAATCAGACTCTTTACCAGAATTAAAAAAATACATCTTTATCGACTCTAGGAAAACAAAAAATGTTCATTTCACGCAAATGTTGAAATTAAAATAATATGCAGATGAATATTTTTTATACCACTCCCTTTGATATCCTGAAAATTTTCTGCTTCAATCATGAATGTTATAAAACAATAGAGCTTCAAGTTTACAACGCTTTCTCATTTTGCCCATTTTCTAACAATATTTTAATCAAACTTTCCTGGAATAAAGAGCGTATAAAAAAATTGCTCAATAAATTCGCTTTTAATTAAGTAGTAAAATAAAAAGTATATTCCAAATTAATAATAATAATAATAATAATAATAATAAAAATACTAATAATAATAATCTCCAATAAGAAACTTGATAAATGAAATCTAGTTCCAATTCTAGAGTACCAGACTTGATTTTTGAAATTTGCGGGATATCAACCCAGGGTCATTCAGTAAAACGAGATTCGGAGTTCAGCGACGTTTTCAATGCTTGCAACTATCGCCCGGAGTACGCTCTCAATTGCTAAAATATAACCGCATCGTTGAAACCCGTCGTTACCAACTCACGGCGATAGTTTTGTCCCTCCGCTAGGCACGAAAATTCCACAAAACGACTCTCGATTTAGTTGAAAGTCTGCTTTTATGCTACCAACACTCTTACTACATTTTTACACGCGCTGTTTTAAAAAACGAGAAATAAAAAATATAAATGGACCACTTTACATATATTTCCAAGTTCAACAGACTTTAGAAACTCTTCTTTTCTTCCAACACAATCTGTTATTTCTAAAGAAAATATATCTTTTATGCATTTTTTCCCCTGTCCTTTAGATTAGATTGTCACTACCCCTGTGCTCTAATTCTTACAATGTCCGAAATTCAGTAATATTGTGGAACATGGATATATTTTAGAAATGTTATTTTTCTTAGGAACCACCCCTGTAGTTAGGAGAGGCTTTCAAAGGAAGGAAACATATCGCACCTTTCGAGTGTGGCTATAAAAATCGTATATCGAGGGAGGTGTATCGCTTATACAGCAGTGGCCGCCTCGCGTTTGTTGTCTGTATAAAACTCCGGTCAGTACCGGGGGGTGTTATGTTATAGGGGCGTTAAAGTCGGACCCGATGAACCCATCCCCGGCCTCCGACGTGTCCTCTAACACCGTTGGCTTCACTAGACATCCATAAAAATACGACCTCCGAGTTATAGATACATACCGTCGCTATCCTCCGGGTTCCAACGTACCGCCATTATACCTCTACGAGAACCGTCTGTTTGCATACTAAAAAGGTTTAAAACTCCCGGGACAGAAATAATATTCACTCCCTTCAACTGCCGCCTGCAGGTTACCAGGGAAATTTCAAAGTCGAAGTGCTACTTGATTCTCAGAAAAAATGCCTTCCTTAAACTCTTTATGGCTCTGCATTTTGCATGGCATGCACCTCGTTCAAATATTGTTTGCATCTGCTTTATTAGACTCGTGTGATTTTTTAATAGAACTGCATCAATCATCTAAACATCATGATTATTCTCAGATGGATCATCAGAAGACGTAAAGTACTTTATTCACTGCTTGAAGTGCAACCAACACCTAAAAAACCATTCTTTGAGATATCTCATCCAAGCAAAAATCTCATCATCGATCCTCTCTTAAGTCTTCAAGTAAATGTTAATCGGTATTCTATAATCTTCAGATGGAAAAGCAATTGTGGACCCTAACTGGCGATTTTATAGGACGTCATCCTTGTCCACCTTACAGAGGAACTAACAACAGGTCGCAGATCCTTGACCAAGTATATGGTAGTAGACTACAGCAATGTAAACAAGCTTAGTGGCTGTAAGCTGTAACCTCAGCCACGTTGTCACCTCTTCCACCGGCAACCTGCTTTCACAGCATCACCGCCACGTTACGACCCTGTTAGCCAAACAATAACTCTTTACCTGTTACCACTACCGCTCTACACAGTCATCTTCCATCAGCTTGTCTTCACCGAGCAAGTGCTTAAACTCTCCAATCATCGAACATCTACCCAAGTCCTAACATCTACCTAACACCTAATCCTAAGACACATTCATCACTTGGAAAGATACTATCAGTTATTTGCCATTCTTGTTCATTAAGAGCTGTAAATGAAAGCAAATGAGAGAAAGGAATTAGAAGGTATATCTTCTAACTCCACTCCAATAAAATATTGATATTGTGCAAACGATGATTTGAGTATTGAAGGACACAGTATTAGATACTCGGAACAATTCCGAGGAGCTAATAATACCAGGGGTGCGATGTCAGTGGCATATCGAGGACATGAATCATCGAACAGGAGTTTGCAATGTCTAGGCGAGGATGGATTACACACGTCGCAATTCGAGGACTGCATGCGGTCTCGAGAAGCGAAGTTAGGCGCGTGCGAGTCGGATTTATGGCCCCTATTATGACGTTGACGTATCGCTTCCCCAAGGGTCATAAACCAAACCGAAGGCGAACCTAAACCTCGTGTAGTTTAAAGCCACACTGGCCGCAGCTCGCAATGTCCGAATCCGTACTCTAACACTCTGATCCTGTAGACCGCTGTGTCCAATCTCTATTCCATAGCCTTTGGTCCGCGGGTTTCAGTTGCCATCCCCTAAGAACCTCTAATCCCTTTTGTTTCTAGAACTTCCTACAAGATTTAGAAGCCTCTGTTAATTTGAAATTTGTCGGAAGCTTCTGCAGTCTCCGAGATTGGATCAATGATGACATTATCAATTATTCATGATGATATTGTTGTTGTTAGGGATTTGATGATAGGTTGTTGTTTCACAAGACTAGGTTTCTTTCGTCACATCCGAAATATTTTTGTACTGAAAGAGTCCTTGGATTGTAATAACATGGTGCGAGAAACTAAATGCTACCAGCAAGTTTTTCGAGTTTAATAAGTGTTGGAAAGACAAAACCCTAGCGTGTCAAGAGCCCATAGGTAGCAAGTACTCTAAGTACTTCGGAGTGGGTTGTACCACGTCGAAGTTCGCATGTCGCAATATCTTATACCCGAGTACCGTTGGCGGAGAACTATAGGGCACTTTGAAATTCCTGTAATTCAGCGACAACCGCGAGCTAACATCTCGAACATGGTTCGAGAAAACCTAGGTATGCACGTTAGCGAGTTACCACATTAGCAAAGGCGCATAAAATTCTTTTCACCATCAACCCTAATGACACAGAAAAAACTAGAGGTTCCACGCTGTTGCAGCTCCGTTGAAAATGTGGTCAAAATCGGGGTGTTAATCAGAAGTAAAGAACTACTAAAAGTGGTTCCTTTGATGACATGAAGTTATCTGTAAAGGCTCTTTTACCTGTTTTTGTTTTTGCTCATCTGTTCAGTGTTCTCAAAGTTGGCTCCCTGCGCGCGCAGCGTGTGTTAAAGAAATTCTGCCATTGGCTGTAATGTGGCGCGCGATTCAAAATCGAATTGATTTAATTCGATCGAGCAGAATTTCTCTAACACACGCTGCGCGCGCAGGGAGCCAACTTTGAGAACACTGCATCTGTCAAGTAATGTGGTTATTTTGGACGACAAAATTTGGTTCCTTTGGATCCATTTTCGAAAAAGAGTGAATTTCACACCGTAGGAGTTCTGGTTTGTTGCATATCCATTGGAACCCAAAAGTGGTTCCATTTAAGATACTAGTTTTTACAGTGGACAAGCGGTATTTCTCCCTTCTTTTGTTGGTAACTCCCCTGGAACCTGAAAATCGATTCCAATATATGTCTAAAATATAAAAAATATCTATTCTGGAAAATAAAATTGTAAGAATTACAAATCCTGGGTGTTGGGATGTGTGCAGGAGGTAAAACCGCTGTCTCCGCCTAAGTTATTGGCATTTTCCGTTCCGTAATGGTTGTCTACGTTTCAGTTAAAGGGAGGGTGACGGTCCACAATTTAAAGGGCGTGCGAAGCGTTTTATGCGTCGGATGCGGTGGACCCGATTCAATTTATACCCACCCCCTGTTTCCGGTAGTCAACTGGGACGCTACAGATCTTGCGGGTTGGCGGCACTTCGCCTCACTTCCGGATTTTCTCCCGATGAAATACGAGCTACGGAAAGTAAATCGCAGTTACAAAATGGATTCTCGATATGCACCTACAGCACGTCATGCGTCACCGAGCTTCACATTCTCAATGCAATAAAAGAAGCTTCGGTTATGGATAAACGATCAACTAACACTATATATATATATATCTAAACACTAAACTAAATCCCTCGTTCGTAATATAGCAATTTGTTTTATTTGATATGGTTAAACTGGTGAACTTTTTACCAGCTGAAGCACTATAAATATTTTTGAAATGGAAAAATATAGAAAGACATTTGAGAAAAACGCATTTGTCATTTCGCGAGTTCAAAATTCATGGAAGTTGTTCGGTGTACTCGAAATACTCCCGAGGGAGAAACCGAGGTATTCAATATCAGATCCCATGTTCCCAATGTATTTATTCACACAATGTCAAGCTTAGCAGAACAGGAGAAATGCAATCTTCCTTAGAGCGTCTTACGCTAATGGAAAGTATATGTATTTCGGAAATATTTTCTCGATTCTTCGCGTCGGGGATCTGAATAATGTTTAGAGAAGAGTACACAATCGTATTGCAAGTATAAATCGTATTTTACCATTTGAGAGTTAGAGAGATAAGGTTAAACTAATTCCTCTGTTTTCTCAGTCTAAGAAAAACCGATTGGAATATTAAATGGAATATTAAAATGAGTATTTTTCCAGTTCCTTCACCTTTAATTCACATCTATAATTCTTCACCAAATGGAAGTTGGAATGATCACTAAACTATATGAAGTAGTGAAGTTAATCGAAGGCAGATTTCTCATCTGCAGGGGTAGTAAAAGAAACATATCCATATCCAAAGCTTGGAGTGGCCCTTTACTAAATACGTCACTGGCTTTTTCTCTCTCGTTCACTCGACCTAACTTGGCTTTATACGTCGCGTTATATCGTTCCCCTGCTGCGAATCCACCGGATTTATGAGGAAAGTAATACGAATTAAACTAACGTCTGCCTTATGATACTACAATAAAAGTCAGAGAGAGGGTGGAGAACGCTTAATGGAGCGACCGTAAAGGTTCTATGCAGTTAGCGATTTCGTGACGAGGCTCTCATTTGAATGCCGCACTTCCAAACTACCGTCAGCGATTTGCTGAACCTCCAACATTGACATTATATGTTTACTACGAAAACCTACAACATTCTTCCTCTATCATAGAATATTTCAATCCTCTCTAAAACCTGATTCAGTTAGATCGCTAACACTATTGATTCCATATTTTTTTAAACATTTATCCATCCATACTAGAAACTTCATTTCCAACGGATCTTTCATATCAATTTTTACTATTATATCTTTTTTAAGTAAAGGAGATACATTTTTTAAGTAAAAGAAGGAAAATTTTAAAAACTGGAAGTGATATAACTACGCTACTGGGAAGTGAGATAGAAAATGGAAAGCTGGCATGAGCGAGGAATAGAGGGTGAAAGAGACAACCGTGAGCCCTCGGTAGCTCTGATTCGAGACAGTTTTTGCTGAAACATCGCACCGTTGATCCGGCATTTTCCAGGCTGCTTGGTTTATCGCTCGGCCTGATCCCTCTGTTCGTACCGCGGTGTTACAAGCCCCTGCAATCGATGTTTTCATCCCATCTTTCCCATCTAGAGCCACCAACTCTGCCTCTGCCTTCCAGATAACCGGTGCCATTTGTCTCTTTCGAGACTCTGTACCCAGTGCACCCGGTACCATATCTTGGACCGACCCGGCGATCAGTTTATAAATTTCCATTCGCGATTCCTATACCAAGGTCAATCTCCAACTTTATCGTGGCGAGTTCATCCTACCACGATTAACGGCTTTCCTGCGTTTTACAATTTTTCAGGAAAACCTTATCATTTTCTATGGAAAATGATGGTCGAGGATAACGATTTTAAACAATAGAGCAAATGATCTCATAAAATAAAAAAACAGCACTTAAGGGTTGAGTCAAACATAAAATAATGGTCAAATCGATGGCAGCACCATGCAGATAGCCTTTAATCTACATATAGCTGTTCTTCAAGTTCTTCACTGGAGAATTATCTACCCTCAAGTTTAAGAAATTCTCTTAACAAAAATACTTTTTTTTTTCGAAAATTGAGTCCAAGACCTGCTACCCAGAAACCGATTTCGATTAAACACCCCTCAAACAATTTTTGCGATTTTACCATGAAATAGAAACGAGATGGAAAGAGTAATTCTAGTTTTTTGTTAAAAATTAAATTTTCAGTTCTGATTTGATTGTTTCTAGTCTAGAATAATGTCATAAAAAGAGAAACTTAAAAAATCACACCCCTCCTATATTTGTAGATATCCCTAGATATCTCTAGGTATAAAACTCATAAAAAATATTATATTTAAGTGAACGAATAGTTAATTAAATTAGATTTAATTCAAAATTATTAATTTTTGTGTGTTATAACAGAATAATAATCATATTGCATAAAAACATGTTGGATATTTTCGTTTTGTACTCTCTAAACTTGAATCAGTGAAATTTGACTGATTACCAGTCAAATTCCACTGATTTGCACTCTCTTAATCTGAATCAGCAATAAGTATACCACTAATTCCAATCAGCGATTATACGCTGATGAATCAGCGAAATTCAGTGAATGTCACGCCCTCTATCAGTGAAATTTTGCTGATTCATCAGCGCATATTTGCTGATTGGAATTAGTGGTATACTTATCGCTGATTCAGATTAAGAGAGCAGTGACTCTTTTCTCACGATTTTAATCAGTGACAAATCTACACGCAGAAAAAAAATCTGTTGAATTTACAGAAAAATCCGTAGAATTTACAGATTTTATCCGTAGAATTTACAGATTTTATCCATAATAAGCTGTAAATACATCAGATTTTTTCTGTTACATTGGCAGATAACTCTAACAGAAACCTTTCCGTAAATTTTACGGACAGAGTTGTAAGATTAACAGATTTTATCTGTTAAAATAGCAGAAATTTCCAGCAGATCGTGAATCCGTAACTTTAACAGATTCATTTTTCTGCGTGTACTGGAAATCAGTGAAAAGTTGCTGAAATTTTTAGTAGTTTAGTGAAGATGACTGAAAATATCAGTGAATTTTGACTGATTCAGTAAACTTTCACTGATTAAAATCGTGAGAAAAAAGTCAATGAAAATCAGTGGAATTTGACTGATTCAGTTTTAAATTTGCAAACTACCTTTTATATAAATTAACTGATGTATATAAACAACCCCCATAACGATTATTTAAAAAATAAAACAGCTATCTACAAGGAAACTGGAGAACTGTTTCATAAACTTTACAGTTTGATCGGCAGTTGGTACCAGCGTCAATATCCAACCCCGCTAAACTCTCTCGACCTTCTCTCTTACCGACAGTGGGATAAATAAAATGAATTCCCTTTCCAAGGCAACTACCCCTCAGGCATTGACCCCAATTTCTGTGGTTCCATCGAAGATCTTCAGAACCGGTTTACCGTAGCTAGATTTGAAAATATTCGCCAAAGGCTATTTTTCAAAACACATTTTTCAATAAAAAAAACCTATTTCTTTGAAAAATAAAATCTAATGCAAAATAAAACAAATATTTGATTTATTGACATGAAACTATTTAAATTCCGTATAATTCATACATTTTTAATGTCAAATATTCGCAGAAAACAGGTTCGTGAATAATAATTCCAAAAGATGGCCAAGTATTGTTGCTCGCAACGCTGCTTGTGGCATTTCAATGAAACCTGTTCACTTAAATCGACAAAGTCAGCAACTCGGTGTTCACATCAGTTTCTAATAATAAATAAAAAATTGATGCGGTGATAACGACAATCGGTTAAGATAAGATTCTTATATCTGTGTCTGATACACGTCAACATTTCTTACAGAAAGTCGGTAAGTTTGCAATTGATATTTTGGAAATATTTTGGTACCATGTTGAATCTTTATTTACACTTGTAGCTTTTAGGAATTATTATATTATGGTAGACTCAAGTGTAAATCTGCCATCACGTGGGTTCTAACGGAAACATCTCCTCATTCACAGTGCCACGCAACATCAGTTTGCGATTAAATACGAATATGTGCTATAGGGTTTTCCATAAAGCTCTGTATCGTCTGTTGAGTACGGTTTGAATTTCTGAATTTCCATGATTTCTCGTTGCGTGGCAGTAGCTAAAAAAAGGCGGGGTAAGATTGAAAACTATTAGTTGTTCTATTTTACTATCTACTGTTTTATTTTACGCATGCCATGTTACTTGTAATTTGCAAATTTAAACTTTTATTTATGTGTTTAATCAATGTTCAATTAAGAGTTGACAGAATAATATTTTTAATTCTAACGATTCAAACACGTCTGTTTATTATTTTTTTTACATACTATTTTAACGAACCTTCTTGACCTTCTGGAAAAGTTCGAACCTTTGTTACAAAATCTCAAGGAAACTTTCCAAGTGAATATATTGACCCGTCCTTTGTAAACTAAACATTCCGTCAACATTCAATTATAATGGATAATTAACATACGATAACAGACTTCTATTTTCCTAAATCACAAATTTGTTTTGAATGGCTATATTTATTTCCACAACACGTATAACGTAATTAGGTTCCTAATTAATATTTCATCAGATATTTTAGTTTATAGACATGTATTCAATGCATAATTGCGAGCATAATTGAATTTTTGATTCAAAGTTCCAAATTGTAATTAATATAACAAGAATGCAAATAACAGGAAAAATGTTTTAAAATGTCTACAAATTATTAAAAAGCAAAGTATTTTATATAAGAATAAAATGTTTTGCTTGAAGAATGATTAATAAGCTAAGTAGTGTTTAATAAAGTGGGTAAGGGAGTGATTAAGAAGTTTCCGCCTGCGGTTTATTTGAGTTTTCCTTTAGTAAAGGACTGAAAGGATTGAAAGGATACTTAAAGTTTTTGATTGATTAGTTCTTGATTGAAAATCCGATATTATGTGGCTAGTTATGATAGCTTTTCGTAAGATCTAGTCGCTATATAATCTTATTAAAACTATATAAACGGTACTATCTACTTATACATATAGATCCAATTTCAAGACTCATCTATCTGGGTTTTCCTGTCAATATTGTAAATAAATTTCATAATAAACAGGATTTTACAATATAAGTTTCTTCTTCGCTTTTTTTATTCTAAAATAGAGAAGTTTTTCTCTTTTTTTTTCATTACAAGTTTTCCTTAGTTCATTAATAAGCTAGGTTTCAAATGTTAGGTAATGTCCGGCTCTTTTTTATTCTGCCTTCTCTTACGTAACTTTTACCGTAAATTATATTTGCAAATCTTTACACTCTTATTTCAAATCAATGAGTACTGATATTTGTATACTTGCTGATTTTTCAGTACAGTAAATATTAAATACATTGTTTCAAAATATAAATATGAATTTTATATTCGATTGCGTACTTGCCTTATAAGAAAATTAAAAGTGCTTTTATATCATGACAAAAATTGCAATACGAAGTATCTAATCGGGCATCAAGAGAAGTGGGTTATCGTGACGCATGAGCATATATGTTACAGTTGATTGAACCATTCCGGAAATTACCTCACGCTTGGTTTGAAGAAACCATTATGTATCATATTTCCCCATTTGTGTGTACTAAAATATTATATATTCCACATATGTATATTGTATAATAATAGTCTGATGGTCATCGTAAATGAACTTCATTCTATTTCCAAATTTGAATTTACATCCAGAGTGATTGTTGCGAATAAATGAGGTTTCTATTATGGAATTCCATCGATTATTTTAGCCGAATTTAACTTGACCGACATTTCTTTACATAGCATCGCATTTCTCGTATTTCCCGAGCGATATTTTTATCTACTCTAAATTTTTGAAACTTCAAAACCTGATGACCTTGATATTATCCCTGAAAAATTATTATTTGCAAAAATACAATTTGTATTTTTACAAATTTCAAGTTTGTTTTTATTTTCAATTGTGCAGAGATGCCGAGGGCTTCAACTGACCGAAATGAACCCGTTCAAAAAGATCAGGTTCCAGTCCTGGAAGCTGATAAACTCTTAGCAAGTCAAATGAAGACTTTATCAAATCACTTCCAATCACGATTCAATGTTTCGCCTTCATTCATTGTCAGAGTGCCAGGACGGTAATTAAACAGATTTAATGACAATTATAATTATATAATTACAATTACAATTATAAGTGTAAAATATAACTTTGATATTCCAAGCGAAGTTACAAAAATGATATTAAATTGATGCAGGGTCAACATAATTGGTGAACACATCGATTATTGTGGCTACGGAGTTTTTCCAATGGCGATTCAACAATACATACTTGTTGCTGTGGCTCCTTCGAACAAAACTGAATTTCGACTCACAAACCTTGATCCAAAATACGAAGACTTTGAATGCAGCGATTTTAAAGGCATAAGGTATATTTTTCTCCATTGGGATTTTAATAAAACTCCTTATTATTTTTCTAATAAGTTATAAGATATAAATTATAATTTATAAGTTCTTCTAAGTTATAAATTAACTTAAAATTGATTATATATTACAAGGGCTTAAAATAATTAGGATGACTGCGTAAATTTAACGTTGATATTAAACAAAGTTTACTCGATACTCGAAACGAGAATTTAACATGTACCATATAGTCAGTCGATCCACTGTACTGGATACGAGAGACTGGGAAGTGAATTTAAATACGTAAATTTACTAATAGGAACATGCACTAAATAGTAACGCTTTAAAAATAAATTAAGTTGAAACTCTGCAAAGGGTATTAAGGCCAGTATCATATTTGCCAAAGAGCATCCCAGAGATAACTTTCAAGTGGACTTTTAAAAGTTTTATACCAAAACCTACCTTAATGAATCCTCTTAACCATTTTTCAACAAATTAATTCAATTCCGAGAAAATTCTCTCACTTGACCTGAGGGAATCGTGTGCTTACTCAAGTTACTAATTTTAGACACAAAGAGGCCAATAATAACTTATGTCAAATCAATTTCCTACAAATTAAAACTTCCATTGGAATTTTGCTTTGTTTAACTCTTAAAATCCACATTTACCAGTTAAAGCAGGATATTTGTCTTTTTTTAGTAATCAAAAGATAGACGATTCGAAGGGAGGTCCTGATTGGCACAAATATTTCCTGTGTGGAGTCAAGGGTATTTTGGAGGTGATACCAAAAGAAAAGATCCCAGCTGGAATTTTAGCAGCTGTTTGGGGCAATATTCCTGCAAATTCTGGACTCTCCAGTTCCAGTGCTCTAGTTTCCGCTGCTGCATTATCTACTGCCCGAGTTAGTCAGGTAAGCGAATTCAACATGAAATTTGAGAGAGAAACTTTTATAAAAACCTAGATTACTTGAAAAATCCCATGGAGTCGTCATTCTCATCTCTTTTGCTCTAAAACTCTATAATAATTCTGCGAAAGTCCACATGATTTATAAACTAGAATTTGTAAACATAACACATAACACAAAGCCCTCTACATCTTTCTCCATGCGTGGAAATTGGCCGGAAGACATGTAGTATGCGATCCCTTCATCTTCTTCAACTTATCCCGTTTTCCACCCGCATTAAATCACACAAGAAAAATTATATGTGATGAATAAAGACTACTGAATGTTATACCCATATACGTGATTACGCTTTGCACCTCAGTAGCAGTATCCGGTATAAGTTTCGCTCAACTTCTCAGAATCGATGGCTGAAGTTTCCACAAAACTAAACTTTCGCAACAGGATATTTCCAAAGTTTAGTACAACAATATACTCGCCGGAAATTTCACCTCTCACATTCACACGAATAACTTTCACTTAGGTAATTGTTTTTTAAATTGGATGACACTTCAGGTGTATCCCTCTTTATTATACAACTTACGCGAGATAAACGAAGAGAAAATTAGGAGTGACAGATGTAGGTTGATTCCGAACACTTTTGGCTTTCCAGAATCTCAATTATAGACATTCAACCCAAAAACGAAAGGAAATGTCAAACGGCCACTGACTCAGGAACTTTCTGATTAATCGTTTTTCCTTTGACAAAACTTCGAACCCAAGCTACTTGGAAAAAGTAGGTGACATTTGTAACTTATTTTTGGAGTGAACATTGATCTTATAAATGTCGAATCATTAATCATCCTGGATCTTTTTATTTTTGCATGGCCCAATCGATAACAATTGCCTCTCTGCTTTTTTTATACATAAATAATAGAAAAAAAGCAATATTCATAAGTGTTCACCTTCATCAAAAACCGTCAGAAATGGAATTTTTATACTTTTATTATCCATGTGAATAACATGAATTTGTGGTACGAAAATATTATTACAACAAGGAAAAACATTTTATACTAAGATTAATTTAGAAAACTCTTTTTATTGTAATTTAATTTATAAAATATTTCGGTTGTTAAGCGGTTTTGAAGTATTTGGAAAATTTTATCTAAGGGTTTTTTAATTATTATTACAGTATGAAATGTCGAAAGAAAAATTAGCAACAATAAGTGCAAGTGCTGAAAGATATATAGGAACTCAGGGAGGAGGAATGGACCAAGCTATTGCTTTTTTGGCCAAAGCTGGTGAATATAAGCTTTTAAAGTTAAATCAGTGGAATTTGACTGATTCAATTTTAGAGAGTACACTTAAAAAATGTATCATATTTTTATTTTATTTTCCTGATAGGTTCCGCGAAGTTTATAGAATTTAATCCACTACGAGCGACAGATATAACGTTACCAGAAAATGCAGTTTTCGTGATAGCTCATAGTCTAGTTTGTCACAACAAAGCTTCCACTTCTGATTTTAACTTGAGAGTCGCAGAATGTAGACTCGCAGCTCAGGTGAGTTATACCAAAATGACATTATTTATTTATTTATATCAATGTATTCACGGTCATTATCCCGATTGTTCCCTTGTAATTAATTACTACTAGGAAATTAAAATAATTTCGTGTGCTGTTGGACCATTAACTCTGAGATTAACTACAGACTTTCTGCTAACAACCAGTAATCTGGTATTGATTCTGATTAATTAAATGCACCAAGATTAAGCAGGTCAATTCCACCTTATTCGTCACAATTGTAATCCAGATGACCAATATAGATAATAATAATATTATCTATATGGATTCTCCATTATCTTAAATAATCTTTCACATCCATCATTTGTTGCAAATCTTTTCTTATTTTATCAAGATTTTCCGAAAAGTGTTTACCAAACTAATTTATTTGCGGAAATGAGAAAGTAGTACTATTTTTGAAGCTTGGCTGATAAACTGAATTTTTTTCCACATCAATCTTCGAGACAGATAATAGCTAAGAAGAAAAACGTGGATTGGAAGGCAGTGCAAAAATTAATAGATATCCAAGAGAGGCTGGAAAAAAGTCTCGAGGACATGTCGGAAATCGTGATGTCAGACCTGAAAGAAGAACCTTATACTCTGGATGAGGTACGTCTATAACGTGAGAAAAGACATTGATGGAATTACATAAATAATCGTTATTACGAAAATTGTATTCGCATTCATATCTTACTGTTACGTGACTTTTCTGCTTTATATTAAACGACAGAAAAACGTGTCTGTCTGACTATTACATGATTTTTCTACTTGATTCTTTGACAATAGAAATATGCCTTACTCGGATATGCTTTTTCTACTTATTGAGTTTTTCTCGAAATACAAAGTTAAAAGTATCAGTTGTAAAAATAAAAACAATAGGACTGTTTAATGATTTAATCAATTTTTTTTCTTAATAGATTCGTGAATTATTAGAAACTTCAAATGAGGAATTAGAGACTCATTCAATAAAATCAACATTCGACCCCTCGCAAAAGTACAAACTCCGACAAAGAGCTCTCCATGTTTTTCAAGGTAAGAAATCTCTATTTTTTTATATTCTTTCAACATTAATATTCTTTCAAAATTAATATACCCCACAAATTGTTTCCACCTCCACTTTTGCATTATTCTACGACCCATTCACTTGGAAATGATACCTAATATTTGCATTGATATTTCTGAATGACTGAAATTTGTTGTTCGACTTCATAAAGAAATGAAACACAATATCGAATGAAATATTGAAGATTATGAGGTCTTACGGAAACGACTCAAAAGCTCTTTCAGAATCTATTTGAATAATAAGGTAAAAGTGCAAATCCCTTTTTCAATTATGCTTCCCTTTCAATTCCTTTTCCATTTTTTTTTATTTCGACAGAAAATTCATTTTTCCATCTCCTTCCCAACAAACAATTTAAATTAAACTCTTCAATATAATCTTATTTTTATTATTTTCAAAACGAGCAAAACACGTCTGAAAAATATTTTCCGAGCGCTTAAAAATGTCTTGTCATACACTTCATATATTATACGTCACCATAAGAATGACTTATTTTCTAGGGCCGTAAATTTTAACGGTGAGGAAGTATTGATTGAAGTACCTACCTATCCTCTTCCTTCATTTCACTTTCTCTCTTATACTATCGATATACTTCGTGAAATTTATTACCACAGAAACGGAACAGAATCGATGCATGAAAACTCTCAAGATCGTAGACTCGGGTTCTATTTTTTGTGCTTGGGATGGATTGATGAGAGTTTAAAAAAAAAACCTGAAAGGGTAAATGATATGCACTTCGTAAACTAAGAGGTTTATCCAATCTATAACTCACAATCAATAAAAAGTCGACTTTTGGCTGCATATAGATCAATCAATTTATTTTATTAACACGTATACGAAATAATTAAAATGCATATCCTCCTCGATTAAATTTTACCCCTTTAAATATTAAAAACTAGTTAAAACAGCGACAAAATTTTTTTTTATAAAGAAGCAGCAAGAGTGGTTGCTTTTCGGACTGTCAACGAGGATAAAAGTATCGAAGAATCCGATAAACTTCGTCAATTGGGTGCATTAATGTCTAAAAGTCATTCCAGTCTCGCCGAATTATATGAGTGCAGTCACCCTCAAGTTGATGCCCTTGTAACGGCAGCTCTTGATTGTGGAGCACTTGGAGCAAGACTTACTGGAGCAGGGTAAGTGAAAATACCAATAAAAGACATAATTTTGTTAAATTAAAGGAAATTTCTATTTTTAGCTGTTATTGTGAGCAATAAAATTAATATTGTTGTCCAGTTAGCAGTTATTAATAAAGTTGTTGTTGTAGAAAGTGCAATAATGTAGATAGAGTGAAGGTAATAAGATTTAAATGAAATACTCGAAGAAACGACCCCAGCATTCAGGGTGCAATTAATTCTGAAATTATTGCTGCAAACTTTTTATATCGTATTCTGAACTTTTAATTGCTTACGTTCCTATAGTGAAGCTAGAAAAAAATCTGTAACAAGCCAAGTTCTTCTCAACAAGTAGTATTAGATTAATTGCATATTTATTGATCCTTATATAGATTCTTGAGAAGAGAAATATATATTATTATAAGAATTTTGAAGTTATTTTTAGAAATAAAATTTTCTCATTTTCTCAGGTGGGGAGGTTGTGTAGTAGCAATCACGACAAGAAATAATAAGGATAAATTTGTGGAGGCGCTTAAAGAGAAGTTTTATGGCAATCAAGACTTGCGAGGTGGAGATTTAATGAATCTGATTTTCTCAACGAAACCGTATCAAGGCGCTGCTATTTACACTTCTTAGTCTCTCCATTTATGTATAAGTTTCGGAAAGCAGAATTTTTCATCAGTTTTCTGTATAATAGTGACAGGAACGTAAAGAAATTGCTTATATCCTCCACTAAAGATGATATCTTATTTACTCTATAATTAAAATTTCTTGAAATGAATTAAAGTTTCTTGCAGGTGAAGTTATAAACCGTATTTTTAATTTTCTACTTTATATATTTAATATGAGGCTTATTATTAATTATTAATTTATTTTTAATCGGATCAATAATTTGTATATCGAATATACCAGAAGGCGAAACATTTTTTCCCGATTCTAAATAGATAAATTCGATTTTCTCCCGTCTGATTATTTCCCGCCTCAACTTATTATTCCACTTCCGTAACCTCATGCATTTATAATTTTTGCTATGGACATATATACAGTATAAAAACTTTTCTTTAAATAAATTATTTGCATTTCTAGTTCTATATTTCTTTTTTTTTTTTTTTTTTTTCACATTTAAAATTTATTGTGTAATAAATTAGAAAAGACTAAATATCTCGAAATGAAGTAAAATAAATATTTAAGAAACATGTTTTCGATGAAGATTTTCAATTGAATAAAGTGCTGTCATTTTAAATTCAAATTTAATGTTTTCTTTGTGAATCTAGATTTTCCACTGGCTTCTTTAGAGTTTATCTCTTTTGTCGTTTCATGCAAATCTTGAAATCTAAAATTCTCTAGTTGAGAGCTTCCGTTCTGTACAGTCGTAGCTTTTCCTCTGTAAACCTGATTTGGTCCAGAGATACTGACATCAGTCTCTCGAGATTTACTCGGAAATTTAACAGTGGTTAACCTTTGTAGCCAACATACATTACATATTAAATAAACCTTTTGCAAACAAAATCTGTTGATATAGGATCTATTTACTAGTGTTACCTACATCACCTGATACCATCTAAATTAGTTTAAAACCCGCATTGCTGATTAGCAAACAATGTCAAGCTCGTTATTTGCAATTTAAATTCAGCAAATTTGCTGTAGATAATGGAACGAAATTGACTTTACAGATATATGTGCATCACTTTGGAAATTAATAAATAAAAAGAAAAACAGGTATTTCTTTGTAGAAAACTTCTGGATGTTAAAAAAAATGTTTTTCATCTTCAGAAGGTACTCGATGTAATTAAAAATCATATTATGTAACTCTCTGATATCCGATGAAGCCTTCGTGAAGATCAATGTGTCTTATTATTAAATTACACAATAATTCTTCGACTTCGATAGAGAAAATTAACTACCTTCATTCCAGCAAACACCTGTTAGAGGAAATAAATAGCCTGATACATTTCTCTAGAAAATAGAGCAGAGGAAAATGAGAAACGTTCTACATCTCCGACAATGTCAATTAACGAGGCAGCAATGAATCGAAAAGTCGAGAAATCTGAGAAGAAAAGAAATAACAAATAATCAGTTTCCAAGAAGTTTTAGTTAACGTTTCATTTAACTTTTCACACTTAATTACTTTATTTTATTCCAGCTGAAGAAAATACAAATTATTTTTCAATAGTTATTTACTCGAAACTCAAGAATACAATATCTATACAATATCTTTAAAAAATCCGGCAATTCTTTTATATTATATCGTTTTGAACAGGAAAAAAAGGGAATACGCTTGAAAAATGGTAGTTAATTCAATTAATTTCCGCCTTTAGTTGTTTTGAAAATAATTAGCCGGAGATAGTTCGAAGATTTATCCAAGACAGGGGATTATTTTCTCTTCATGGATGAAAATAACGAAGCAGAGAAACTTGACTATAGATGCAATATGAAGAAAAGAAGTCTCCCGGATAAAATATTTGCAGTTGAAAACTCAATCTCTCAGAAGAAGTTTAGACGTAAATGAGAAAACTCAACATTTCACGTAGATAGAACTTTTATTCGAATGAAAATTTCTCATCGAATACTCCAAGGGAACACAGAATCCCAATCAAATGGTGAAAGAGACTTCATTCAAAGCCTGACAAATAATTCCGTTTTATTAAAACTCTATAATAACACCCACATTTCTGCTCCCTTTTCACACATATATATATATATATATATATATATAT
>UCOK01015913.1:0-21338 GCA_900474325.1 Synergus umbraculus
AAACTTCTTATGAAACTAATGTGTTCAATTCTTAAAATTTATAGTATTTCTAAAATTCATATTTTATTCATTTTATAATAATGATAATAATAATAATAATAATTGTTCAATTAACTTAAATTTTATATTAAAAAATTAAATAAAATTTAGAAATAATATAATGCAAAACAGTTTTCTAACCTTCATCAAAAGATACACAAATTACACGATTTTTGGTCTTTTCCTAACAAAAGACTTAGTAATTAATTTTTTTCACTTTGTAATTTTATACACTTGTTCACATTAACACATTTGCACATCACCTTTTCTTCATTATTATTATAATAATTAATTAATCACATAATCCGAGGTTATAACACACATCTTGTGTTTATTTACAATTTAAAGTTTGACAGGAAACCAGGGGTACGTTCACTTAGTGCAGTGCATATGCATAGAGTATATTAAGTGAATAGTCGGTGAACAACTTTTAATATCGAATCAAAGTTTCGATGGGTAGGCATCGTTGCATCTTACTGTACGTTTCAAGTATGGCACCAAGGAATAAAAAACTCTCTAAGTAAGAGATTTTACAACGGAAAAGAGAGACCGAGAAAAAGAGATATGAGCGTATTAAAAACTTAATTCCTAAGCTCTAAAGCTTTTAAAAATAAAAAAAGATTTAATTTTGGTACTGAAAATAGTATTATATTCATTAAAATAAACAGTCCTATGATGAAAGCAACAGTCCTATGTATCGATTTTTCAGAAAGTGCTGAATATTTTCTAAAGTAATGAAAATATTTTTGGTTCATATGCCATTTATTAATAAATAGGCGGATATATGTCCCCTGAGTAAGAATTACTAAATATATGCGTTAAAAAGTTGCCGGAACAGTTTTCCTCGAAAAGTCGCCCAGTTTACAGAGAAATGCCGATTATTATTATTATTTTCTAAGTATTTCAAATTTTTAAGATATTTCAAATACTTTTAATGAAATTCAAGCGATTTCGAAATATTTTAATCGACGTCAAGACATTTAGTATCATTTTAAAGGACATCAAGGTGTTCTAAGTGAAAATTACTTAAAATATTTGTCAAAATTACTTAAAATACTTTAAATTCTCTTGAAATCTATTGAAATTTATTAAAATCGTTTCAATGTTTTGTGAAAATTTTTGAAATTTCCGAAAATCCATTGGAATTATTTGAAATATCTTGAAAATTCTTAAATTTTCACCTTGAAATTTTTTTAAATGATCCTAATGTCTTGAAATCGATCAAAATATTTCGAAATCGCTTGGACTTAATTAAGGGCATGTATTACTTACCCGATCCTTACCTTACCGACATTTTTTCTCTGTAACGCTACGTCTACATTTATTGAGATATCAAATTGAAAATTTCTGAAATTGAAGCTAAAGCACTAAGGTACGTTTATCTGGTCTTAAATATTGACATTTGTAAAAAAAAATTTTTTTGACAAATTATTTTTTTATTTTTACAAAAATTTAAGACCAGATAAACATACCTTAGCATATTTTCTTTCATTTTAGAAATTTTCAATTTGATATCAATAAATGTAGGCGTAGCCTTGCAGACAAAAAAATGTCGGTAAGGTAGGGATCGGGTAAGTCCTACATGGCCTTAAAAGTATTTGAAATATATTAAAAACTTCAAATTCTTTGAAAATAATAATAATAATAATATATATTTATTGATTGTGCCAACTACATAT
This sequence comes from Synergus umbraculus, assembly GCA_900474325.1. Taxonomy (NCBI): domain Eukaryota; kingdom Metazoa; phylum Arthropoda; class Insecta; order Hymenoptera; family Cynipidae; genus Synergus; species Synergus umbraculus. The sequence continues at coordinate 1,719 of UCOK01015913.1, forward strand.
AATATTGGAAATTTTCAGAAAGAAGAAAGACATTTACAAGGGCCAGAAAGTTGGATTTCCGGGCGCGTCACACACACCAGAGCTTACAATATTTCTGGCCGTCTCGTATGCTATTTTTCTTCATCACCTGCCGAAAGTTCATTGTGATGTTGCAATTTTTGCAACACACAAGAGTCAATTTTTCAAATAATTGGCCCGTCTAGAATCACAAAGACACTCCATGACTCGTTCTTTCTTACGTTAATTTTATTTCATACTTTAAGGCTGATTCGTTTCTTTTCTTTTTTTTTGAACAATTTTCTCGGAGATCAACACCATCTGGAATATAAAGGATCATCGATATCCAAGGAGACGTCCAAGGAGATTGCTTGATGCCTTTCGACTCAAGGATTTTAAACATTGTCTAGATGATTCAGCTTGCCTTTCTGCGTTGGATTATCTTGGCTCGATGAGATGGAAGGATTTTAAATATTGCCGCCAAACTCCATCTTCATTGATTATTGCCAACACCCTCGCTTCGGCTTGAGGGCTCGAAGTACTTTATCTTTTGAATTGTGTCTTTCATGCAAGAACCATATTATTGCCTGGTGAGCTGAAATTCATTAATTCACAGTACTGTCGGAGAGAAAAGACTTTGTTTCAGTCATCGATTTATATACTTTTGTATTAATCAGCCCCCTGACTCTTACTATCCGGTCCATGATATAAAAATGTCATGAGAGTTGAATGACGCCGAGGGTGGCGCTGATTGTTCAGTTGCCCGAAATTCAAGAAAATGCATGGGAAAAAGCGTAAAAATATAATTTTCTTCTAATAAAGACTATTTTATCGGATTTTTTTTACCATTCATTAATCAAGAAAGTTTTATCTATTTTTTAAAATAAGACTTACTCCCGAAAAAGGTTAAATGTTCCTATTGTTAAAAAAAATTCGCTTTGATTTTCAGCGGGAATTTCAAATCGAAATTCTGTTATCCCCATTTAAATATTGATATTAATATTTATTGTCATTGTTAAATAAAAATATTACGTTAATATTGTAATATTATTATTAATTATTATTATTAAATTGAAATTTTCAAAAATTAAGAAAAATTTGTTTTTAAACTACATAATAATAATACGAGAATTGAATATAAAGTTATATATTCTCTATGGAATGATATAATTTTAATAATATTACAATATTAACGTAATATTTTTATTTAACAATGACAATAAATATTAATATCAATATTTAAATGGGGATAACAGAATTTCGATTTGAAATTCCCGCGTAAAATGAAAGCGCATTTTTGTCAAAAACTCGAGCACTGCACCGTTTTCGGGAGTAAATATTGGTTTAAAAAATATTAAAAGTTTCTTGATTAATGTATGGTAAAAAAAACCCGATAAAATAGTCTTTAATAGAAGAAAATTATATTTTTACGCTGTTTCCCATGCATTTTCTTGAATATCGGGCAACTGAACAATCAGTGCCACGGTGGCCACTACTCAACATTCAGGACATTTTCAACTCAGAGTGCCAGGGGGCTGGATATATTTGGAAATTAGGCGAGAAATCATACTTGTAGTCTTTCATATTACGCGCCACATGGAAACTTTCTATATTCTCTTGCGTAACTTTCCGACCAATCAGCGTTGAGTCTAATCAAAATGACCACCTGACAGAATATACTTATAGAAGTGCGGAGCTTCACTCACTCTCTTTCCGACGGTTATTCTCGAAGCTGCCAAGTGGTTATATTTGTTCGCGAAGACGCGCTACTCTAAGAGATACTTATCAAAATCGACGATTGTACAGCGATTCGGCTGGTAAAGTTTTTCTGTTTCTTTGCGGTAAAACCTCTGTTCACGTGGCTAATTATCTTTATGCTTTGTGAATTGATTTTACTGATATATTGAATATTTCCTTTTATCGAGCACGTGAACACAGAGTTTTCATCATGTTCATTGATTTTGATTCGTTTGTTTCTCTCAGAATGTAATATTGTATAAATTATTGTCTTTTTGCTGAAGTTGTTTGTATCTCTGAATTTTCTGATTTTGCCCTTTATTGCTGATATTTTTTTCGAAGTATCTGAAATGTTAGTCCTATCTTTTGTTGATTTTGCTTCCTCATAGAGAAAGCTTTGTAATGGTGACAAAATCCAGTTTCCTAAAAAAGGTTTTTTTGAACATATTTCAAAGGCAATCCTTTCTTAAAACATAGATGACCTGTCGAGTGTCCGCAGTTTATTCGTGATCTGATTGGTTGAGAGATGATCACGTGGGATCATCACAAGTGCGTAACGTGAAGTAATTATATAGGCGCGCGAAGCGCGGTGTGATGTTCTAGTATATCTAATATGATGATCTGAAAAAATGTCCGTATGTGTGTGTGTGTGTGTGTATGTATGTCACGATCCAGCAATTTTTTGAAAACGCGTAGAGATAAATGGATGAAATTTTGCATAGTTATTCCACTATATACCTAGTTGAATTTCTTACAAGGGTTTAACAAAATATTTAATATTTACAAGTTTTATATACTTTTATAATTTTTGTAAAATTCATTTTTTCAATATAACTTCTCAAATATTGAAAATTTAAAGCTGATCTATGGAAAATGAAGATTCCTTTCATCGAGACGAATCGATTGACCTATATGGTTAATAAATAATCGTTAAAGTATTTCATTAAAAAATAAGGAAGTAATGTTTATTTATAATTTTGAAAGTTAATTTTTAGCTATATGTTTACAAATAATCAAAATTTTGAGTTGACGTAAGGAAAATGAATATTCTTTATATCGAGACGAATCGAGTGACCTGTATGATGAATGCATTTAATTGAGAAATAAGGAAGTTATGGTTAATTGTATTTTTAAAAAAGTAATTTTTCGACTATAATTTCTGAAATAATTAAAATTTAAAGCTGATGTAAAGAAAATGAAGATTCTTTGTGTCTAGACGAATCGATTCACCTAAAAGATTAATGCATTTTATAAAAAAATAAGAAAGTTATGCTTTATTGTAATTTTCGAAAATGAATTTTTTGAATATAACTTCTCAAGTAATCAAAATTTAATGCTGATGTAAAGAATACTTAATGCTTCCTCTTTGAGGAAGCAAAGTGCTTATTGAATGAGTACAAAAGTTGATACAACTTGACAGCTAGTTTCAAAATTTTGTGATTCGCTGAATCCCTTTTCTTGCTGATTTACGAACATAACCTATAATTTCGATTAGTTTCTTATTATTTTCTTTTGAGTCATGGAATGTCTCGGATTGAGCATTAATTTTAAATATTAGTTATAATAATTTATTTTCATTGTTAATTAAGATTATTTTCTTGTAAATTTAGAGAATAACGATTTAATTATGTTTAACAAGTTTTCTAAGAAATTGATTTGTTAGTTATTGAAACTCTAACTTTGATTTTTGTTAATTCCGATCATCTAAATAAACCCATTGTGAAATGTTTTAATATGAATTTATCTGAGTGATTATTTATTAGAATTAAGAAACCTATAGCGAATTTAAGACAACCACCCCCTCTACCAAACTGCGTTAAGCCAAAGGTAAAATTCCGGTTCACTTGATTTCAGGAATAACGTCTCTCTTTTCTTAAATTATCTTATCTTATCTTAATTGAATTTGTTGACCCAGAAAGTCCTAGTTCAATTCTTTAATCGGTCGGCCAAGAAAGCCCTGATTAAATTAAATTCTCTTAGTTGGTTGGCCAAGAAAGCCCTAACTGTTTCTTATCTTCAAATAATTTTCTATTTCGTTGCACTGATCCAAGAAAGATCTGGCGCCCAGGCAAAATATCTTCTCTTATAAATCCTGAAATCTAGTGCCGAAGGTATATTATTATTTTCCCTCAATTACCTAAAAAATAATAATATTACATCGTTTAATAATTAAATAAAATGCTTTGTTGACTGCAAGCTCGTGCTAGAATATAACTATCGTGTGGCGCCATGCAATGTGTTTTGCTTTCGCTGCTGCTTTGTCTGTAAGCTTAGCGGAATTTTGCCCGTCCGACATTTGCAAATCCAAGGCGAAGGGGAGGTTTTGCTGGTCGGGTTAAGCACCAAATATAAATTTCAAAACTTGTATCAGAAACACTAATAATAATAATCAAAATATCTATGTAACAGATTTGAGGACAAAAGGGTTCGTCACAAAAGAAGAAAATTGTGAATTTTTACAATATCACGAAACGCTGTTTTGGAGTACCTTCATCTCTATGAAGGTAATGTACGGCTAATTCGATATATGTGCCTGGACAAAATTTTCACAAACTGTGCACATATCAGTTGTGATCGGGGTGACAAGTTTGGGGTAATTCTGACACCGTATCCAGATAGAACGACTCTCAAAATTATAGAAGTACTAGTTATCGCCTTTCAAACGACTTTATTGCCCTCAACTAGGCCTTCAAATCTCCTTGACCCTGACGTGCTGCGGTCTAATGAACCTCGAATTTGGACTCAGCGACCTTCAAAACGTATGAAAACTGTAGTCAAGATTATCAAGATTATGACAAACTGTAGTTCCACGAAGACACATTTTCGTATTTTTGCAATCGTCATTCGAACTATCAAGTTACTAACTTAAATTGACCTAGAAATGACCTTTAGGATCATCATAAAAATGAATACCATATCTGAACGTAAAATTTCCCGCTCTTTCAGAATTTGAATTAAAAAATTCACTTTTTTCACATTTTGAAAATTTGACCTTGAATTGACCTTGATGCAGACATGATGGAATCAAACGGATTCCAGATTCGAATTTAGCGTCCGTTAAAGCCATAGAAATGATAGTCACCTTCTGTCAATCGATTTTTTTGCCAATTTGACCTTCAAATGCCCTTAAATTTGACGTGATGAAGCAAAACTGACTCCGGATTCGGATTCAGCGCGTCAAAATACATACGAATATATAGGTCCTGTTTTTGGACTTTAACACTTTTTTTTGTTTTGTGTGCCTGTGTAATTTATGAAATATCTTAATAAATTTTAGAGTCATTTAAAATCTTTTTATAATTACTTGCTGAAACCTTTTTGAAACTTGAAATCTCTTGCAATTCTTTAAAATGAAATCTAGTAAATTATAAATTAGAAACTATTTAGCAGGTATATTTAGTAATATTTTTTTTGCACTTTATAAAAACATACTTACATATGCTTAGGTCCACAGTTGATCCTCAAATCGTGCTTAATCAACCTGATAATCATCTTTAAGTCGTTTGCTGTGCATCTTTAAATAAAAATTTTATTATGATATTCAATTCTCAATATATATGTATAGCCGCAATAACAGGTAGATTTTGAAAAATACCATTGAGCTGGTAGTGAAAATGATAAAAAATCTTTCAAAATACCACAGAATTGAATTATTGATTAAACAAACTTGTGATTTTACAAATTCTAAACAACTTCTTGTAGAAATTTTATTGAGAGGGAACAAGTTTCACAACAGGAACACGATTTTTCTTTTATTTTACCTTGAAATGCTGAAAAAAATATTTATAAATGTTAACCCGTTGGCATCACTCGGGGTCCATTTGACCCCAGGCGAAATTTGAAATCTAATATCTAAAATTTTTTTTAGTGTTATATTTCATGTTAAGGGGTAACACTATTCTAGGAATTTCAAAGAATCGATATATTTTTTTAAGCTTAAGGGGTTAGTACCAAAGTTTTCACCTTTTTCTTTAAGAATTTTTTTATCAACTTAAAATTTATACTACAGATCCTAACTTTTCACACATGATTATAGATATAAAACTCTATTACAAAAAATTTTTTTTTCAATAATAAATCTGGCTGGTAAGTTTGCCTGAAGTTACCCATTTTAAAAACTGGCGTGCATGATTCAGAAATAACTATTGAACCGATCGGGCTGAAATTTTGATATGTTATTCTACACAAATTTCGCTATCGCATGAACTAAAATAATTGAAATCCTAAAAAAAATAAATACAAAATGGTCGACTTGAAAATTGTTCACCTGTTTTTTTAACCTAAATTGATTAAAAAAGGGTTAAATATTAATTAATAATTATGAGTTTGGTTCATGTCATAACGACATATGTGTAGCATAACATATTCAAATTTCAGCCCGATCGGTCCAATAGTTTTTTCTGAATCATGCACGCCAGGTCGAAAAACGTTGTTTCGAGAAAAACGCGTTTAGTTTTTAGCCTAAAATACAGGGTGATCCATTTTAGTCTATAAGCATCTTCTAAAATACTTTATTTACGGAAAAATAGTTTAGACAAAAGTTGACCAGGATCGAGAGGGTCATCAATTTTGACCTTGAGTTCAATTTTCACGGTCATTTGCTTAAAACACGCGACAAATGCACGTTCGGCGCGTTCAAGATGCTTCCGTTGTTTTGCGTTTTTCGATCTGCTCTCCATATTTATGAACAAAATAACGATTAACCCAACAGTTCTACATATATTTATTATAAGAATTTGCACTATTTAGAAAATCAATTTTTCAAAAATGTTCTTTGGTACTAACCCCTTAAACAATACTTTAGTCTTAAAAACAATACTTGCTTGGTCCTATAGCGAAAAAAAATGTCAACATGTTTAATTTTCAATTTTCCCGAAGCGCACCGGAGTTTTTATTTAGCATACTCGTCCGCCATATTGGATCCGCCATTTTTTTAATGAAATCTTTAACACCGGATTTGTATCTCTCCTCTATGTGCTTGTAAATCTTTAAACGTATTTTTCTTGACACGGCTTTTTTCAAACTGGGCGGACCGATTGCTTTAACACCAATGCATGAATCGACTTCTAATTTTTACAGTAGCTTCACAAGTAGATTCTCTAAAGAAGTCCGTAGCCGTTTTTTGATTTAATGTTAATTGCATTTTTATAAACAATTTACTGCTCTTTTCTTGGAAAAAAAATTCATATTTTTTTTCAAAAGTGCACCATTTCTACAAAAATTGATATACAAAAAAATCCTACATACTTCTCTAGTTAATAGTATATAGTTTAAAAAAAAATTTGGGTTTTTGTCCCAACTCTCACAGTTTTCTAGAAATTTGTCCGCCCGTGGAGCAACTTTCCAAAAACACTTTGCCGGAGATTACCTGTATCGCCGCCATTTTGTATGAAAAAAATAATACAAATTTTTTTTTTCATACTTCAATACACGGAAAAAATTAGTTATCGAAACTTTCCTTGACTGTTATTGACTTTAGGATACGTCAAAATTTTAAAAATATTTCATAATCTTTTTTTAAAATCTGAAATACATTTCGTGAAAAATCCTAAAACATAGTTGTCGAAATTTTCATTGACTCTCAATTAGCTCTCAACATCTCGACCAAGTCAATGAAAATTCTGATTCTTCATGAAATGTATTTCAGATTTTAGAAAAAGGTTATGAAATATTTTAAAACTTTTGACGTATCCTAAAGCCAATAACAGTCAAGGAAATTTTCGAAAACTAATTTTTTACGTTAAGTGTTAAATGATCCCTCTAAAAAGAAATTCTGTTCCTTTTCCTATACTCCCAAAATAAATTGCCAAAATTAGGTTTCTTTTTCGGCCGCTAGAGTGGTGTTACCCCTTAATGCTTACCTTTCTAATTTTACTAATTTCACCAAAACTGCTTACTTCAATCTTGAAAATAAATATGGTTTTTTCCAAAGATCACTATAAATTATTTTTTCTTAAAAGTATACTATCTTGCAAGTACATATCCAAAATATTTCCATTTTACATGAAAAATTGAATTTTTTATGAATTTTTATGTAAAAAATTTATCATTTTAATACATTTTTTCTTTGTATTTTTTCATTATGGAAAAAATACTTAAAAAGCAAGAAAACTGCTGGGTCTTATAGAAGAGACCTTAAACTAAGTTCGGTTGAAATTTAAAGTCGATATCTTAAATAGAAGGAGAATGGCAACGGTTTTTCGACATGGAATCCTCCTGACCCCATATGACCATTACATTGTTATTATTCGGAGATGTGACCACAACGGGTTAAATGGAAATATCAGAATAAATTTTTTTTTGATTTAGTAGTAATTGGATTTTTTGATAATAAAAATATACTGTTTCATGTTTTTAAGCTGTGGGTGAATAATCAACATAACTAAACACGCAACAAAACTATTTAATTTTTGACTTCCGCGATGAAAATTCCATTTTGAAACATGACTATAATTTCCACATATTCGATTTGCTTTATTTTATAACTCTGTAAAGTATGATTATATGTACTTTCATTTATTTTAAATTTGTATTTTTGTGCTATCGCCCATGCGAAATGTCAAAATCTACCTGTTTTCGAACGTTCCAAATTATGCCACCAGGTGGTGTATCTCAGTGCAGCAGATCCCAAAATTTTCTGGTTTGATAAATTTATCCCTACCAATTATTTCAATCTCTTAATTAATTAACTTAATTTTACCTTGCACTGAAAGACTTGAAATGATTGATTTGGTCATTCTCCCTCGTCAGTGTAGATAGCTTTTCTAAAAATGTATCCACCTGTTGAAAATTCGGAAAAAATCAATTATTACGACAATTGTTATATAATTATAAGGTGAGTTTGTAATTATATTCCAAGTTTCAAAACCTACCAAATAAATTATAACTTAAAATTATAAATCAAATTATGTCGCTATTTACACATAAAACAGGCATACAAAAAAAAGTCTGTATCAAGAACGAGACCTATATATTCTTATGTATTTTCATGCGATGAATTCGAATCCCGGGTCCAATTGGTCCCAGCATTTCAGGGCATTCGAAGGTAAATTCGGCAAAAAAATCTATTGAAAGAAGGTGACTAACATTTTTATGATTTTGAGGGCCGCTGAATCCGAATCTGGAATCCGTTTGATTCCATTCAATATCCTTGTCCAGAGTTTTGACGAACTGTTTCGTGAGACGAAGTTTGACATGAAGGGGTGAAAGAAAAATCTGTGACGGATCTAGTAAAGGTTCACGGACGATGTTTTTGGTCTCTGAATGGAAATCTGTTGTCCTTGATCATTCTTTGCGTACATAGTGATGGAAAGTTTACGGCGATTTTAAAATTTCACTATCTCACTATGTACGGAAAGAATGGCCAAGGAGAAAAAGTTTTCGATCCAGGGATCAAAAACATTGTCCGTGAAGCTTTAATAGATCCATCACAAATTTTTCTTTCACCACTTCATATCAAACTTGGTCTCACGAAGCAGCTCGTCAAATCTCTGAACAAGGATAGTGAATGTTTCGGATTCTTAGGGGAGAAATTTCCGGTCATAAGCAATGCCACACTAAAAGAAGGTATTATCGATGGTCCTCAAATTCGCACTTTATTCAGAAATAAAAAATTTGTCACAAAAATGAATCCTGAAGAGATGGATGCATGGTCAAGTTTCCAAAAAGACTCAGAGAATTTCTTGGGAAATCAGAAAAGTGATGATTACGAAAATTTAGTTCAAGATTTATTGAAAAACATCAAGAAGTTGGGTTGTTTGATGACTTGAAAATACATTTTCTACATTCTCATCTTGATTACTTTCCAGAAAATCTTGGAGACTACAGTGAAGAATAGGGTGAACGGTGATCTCCGTGGCCTTGGAGCTATTCTGAAACTGGATTCAGATTCGACGACCCTCAAAACCATAGAAATACTAGTCATCAACTCTCAAACGACTTGATTTAACATGAATTTGACCATAAAAATATGTCCTTCACCCTCACCTGCTACGTTCAAATGGACCTCGAATTTGGATTCAGCGACCCTCAAAACGTATGAAACTTACTATTTTAGTCTAGTTCCACGCAGACAAACTTTTGTATTTTTGCAATCGTCATAAGAAACACTCAAGTTACTTTATATTACCTTAATAATAATCTAACTACACGTATATTATTATTATTATTATTATTATTATTATTATTATTATTATTATTGTGAAGAAAAGTACTATTTAAAGTACCCGTGACATTTATGGCGATCCTGCTAAGATCGACAGAAACGATTTTACGGAATCAAAAACTGTGCGATTTGCGAAACGAACCATTCGAAACATTGTATAAAGGGCGCGGACGTGTCGAGCTAGACAGTAAGACCTAGATCGCATCGATCGAGACGATAAGGCTTAGAAAAAGAAGTTTTTTGATGGAAGCAAGTGTCCACGGTCACCACCATTCAGCAAAAACAACAACAACAGGCAAGGTACGCTAAATTGAATGAAAAAATTATAATTTTTGTAAGATAGTATTTACTATCATAAGGAATGTTGGTATACTCCTGGTGTTCCAGAGCACTGCCATCGACAATAAAAATAAACACCTTATTCCGATTTATATAATCTTGTGTTTACTCCGTATTGTACAAGTGAGGATTTTAAAATCAACGCAATTTTATGACGCGACATTAGAATATTTCTTGAGGGATTAAGCAAAAATTTTACATTTAACGCAAAGATCTCCATGAAATTTCTTCATCCCCAAACAACTAATCCGAAAATTCCGAAATATCGAATGACTCAAATAAGCAACAAATAATAAAACAACTAGCGCAATTACAGGCCGGAAATGTGCCAGATAGGGCGTTCGAGTTAGATAACGGAGAGATGTAATCAACCGGTTCAATAAATCGAGGTTTGGGAAATTCTGTAAATCGTCCGCATACGAGAGTCACCCTACAACAAATGCCAACAGAACTTATAACTGCAACAAACATCGTTAGAACGATAAAGTGTGATCATGGATGTAAGAATATATGGATAGAGCACAAAGGGGGCATCATGGAGCGGCCATATTACCTAGGGAAGTTTTGAAGCCTCTGATTGGCTGATTTGTTGCTTGGCTTATAATAGGTTAACGAAAGTCGCGGTTTACATACACAATGATAGATTTTAAAAGCCCGCACTCAAATCTCAGCCAATCGAAAGGCAAGAAACTTCCCACGGTAATATGGCCACCTATACTGCAATAGGTTGCAAAAGGGATATAAAAAGATTGGTGTGGATAGACGGAGAATAAAGAAGATGGAGGATAGGAAAATTATTGGCGAAGGATACAGAAAAAGAGAAATATTGAAATTGAAAAGGAAAGAGTTTCTTGTAGATTAAAAAAGAAATAGAAATAGATTGGCATGGATAGGGATGGATACATTTTGACTCATTTTTCCTGTCTATTTCAAACCTGAACATTTAAAAAGATTCAAATAGATAGACTTTCTATCTTTTTACTTCCAATAGGGAGTATTATAAAAGGATTATTACAAAACTATATTTTAGAATAATATTTAAAGTATTTTTAAGAAGTAAATAAAAGAAATCATATAATTAAACAACTCCATATCCCTGTTAGTTTTGCTCCGAATTAATAATTAATTAATTAAGCAGTTAATTATTAAATATTTAGGCTCTAGGCCGAATGAGTGACGGACTCTTAAAACTCGCATACCTCTGTTAGTATTGCTCCGATCGGTCTCAAATTTGGACAAAATATTGTTAAGATGTTTTACATTAATATAAAAAAAAAAAAAATTTTAATACCCTAAAGTGATTTAAATACATTTTATAACCAAAGTCTACAAAACAAATTTACTGCATACAAAACAATTTTCATAATTCGCATTTCCTATTAAAAATCAGAATGATTGAGTCATAGTTTATTTACTCAAGCGATAATTAATATTCAATGCACAATCATTCCAAGCATTTCTCTAAAAGTGTGAGTGAATCAACACAAACCATTGGGTTCTAGTTTTCGATGTAATTCCAGAAAATATGTAAACAAAATCAGTGATCTCATCTCTTAAGAAATACCCAGAATACAGCCGTAAATTAGCAAACAAACGAATGAATACATTCATACATTTTCACACACGCCTTGTCTCAAATCCAACCCAAACAATCTTGCCCACCAAAAATAAAAAATCGCTACTCATTTACAAAAAAAAGCAATTTAAGGGCGATGGAATCTGAAAGTAAAAACTGTCAACAAACTGTCAAAATCTGTGGAAAGAAACAAATCTATGATGTGGACTTGAAATGTTCGAGCCAAAGGGAAAAAAGGGAAAACTTAGAGATTTTTGATAGAAAAAAATAGAGAGAAGAAATGAATAAGGGGCGCTTGATGATCAGTTGTTCGAAAACTCACTTTTGTAGTCCCAAAATAGCATGTAATTATTTCTTGTCAGAAACGGCGGACATTTTGACTTTCATGATGGAAGAAACTAAATATTGACTGCTGCGACAATGGCACCCTAAGCGCGCAGCACGTGTTCGCTTCCTGCTAGAGAAATTATCCCATTGGTCAATTTAATTCGATTTTGAATCGCGCGCCAGATTACAGTCAATTGCAGAATATCTCTAGCAGGAATCAATATTTAGTTTCTTCCATCATGGAAGTCAAAATGTCCGCCGTTTCTGACAGGAAATAATTACACGCTATTTTGGGACTATAAAAGTTTTTCGAAAAACTGATCATCAAGCGCCCCTTATTCATTTCTTCTCTCTATTTTTTTCTACCAAAAAACCTCTAAATTTTCCCTTTTTTGCCTTTGGCTCGAAAATTTCAAGTCCACCTGAAAAGTTGACAGAATTAGACAGACGCGCAACAAGCATTTCAAAACAGTGGGTGTCGGGAGCCACCCTACACATTAAAAATCAATAAAAAAAGAACAGATTAAAACCCTTCAAAAAGTGCGTTTATTGTGGAATTGTATTATCCTTCTAATAATTTCGACATACATGCATATTGCAAGTAGGTATACTCAAATTACTGTCTGGATGTCTTAACCCCGTTATTGTTGCGCTCCTGGGATCTGAGTTTTTCTACATGAAAAATTTTCAAATTCCATCAGCTTCTAAAATTTTATAAAAAATTTTACATTTAGATAATTTTTTTTTGTAAGTAAGGTTGGGTTGGTACTTTTTTTCATTTATAGAATGCGTAAGCACTATATTAAATGATAAAAGTACGTAATTTATACTCATAATAAATAAAAATAATTTTTTTATTCAAAAATGTTTATCTAATATTTAGAAATAAACTTATAGGCAGTTTTCTACTATATAGAATATTTTTGAGAGGAAAACCTGCAAGGCTTAGAATTTTATAGTGAGCAGGCAATAGAGCCAGTTCATTTTGATTTTAAAAATATGTTTTATTATTTGCAACTTTATCATAATGAGGAAGCAAAGTGCTCAACAAATAAGCAGAAGAAAATATAAATATAGTTAAAAAGAATACCCGAGATCGAATTCATAGCTAGTTTTATAACTTTTTAACCGTTTTTCAATACTTTTGCGGTATAAAAGTTATTATAATATATTAGAAATAAGTAATATGCCTTGTGTAAATAATAATAAAAAAGTAATTGCAAATAAAAAAATTTTTCTTTTTGACAATTTATAATAATATAATTAAACAATATAACAATATTTTTACAATTTCTTTTTTAAATATGTTATAAACATATGATTCTTTGTTATTAAAAAAGAGATATTACATTATAATAAATTATAATACCTTTTTTCCCGCAAAAGTACTATTAAATAGTAAAAAAGTATTTAAGGCTGATGCAGGTTGGGACAAATAGATGGTGAAATTTGAGAGTACACTCTAATTTGTAGAGCAAATTTTTCCACTTTTTCAGGCCACAGGAAGGACTTTTTAAAAGTTTTTTCAAGTCCTGAAGGGAAAGCAGGCTCAAACTTAGGGGACTTGTTTTTTCGATTTTTAATTACAGGAAAATATCGGCGTAATTCAATAATTTTATCTGGTGTATTCACCGACGCCGGCCATTTTGTCCATTGCTTTCAATGTGTGTGTGAGACACATCGGTAAATACACAAGGTAAAATTATTGAATTACGCCGATATTTTCTTCTAATCAAAAATCGAAAAAGCAAGTCCCTTAAGTTTGAGCCTGCTTTCCCTTCAGGACTTGAAAAAACTTTTAAAAAATCCTTCCTGTAGCCTCAAAAAGTGGACAAAATTTTCCCTGCAAATTAGAGTATTCTACAGATTTCTTGAAATCTGCGATGTCACTTTAATCTGCAAGTCAAAGTTTTGTCGACTTTTTGAGGTGAAAAAAAAGGCATTTGCAAAGTTTTTTCGAGTTCTAAATGGAAATTAGGGTTGAACTCGCGTAGTTGTAATCGTATGTTTGGCAACGTCGCGGAAACAGTCCGTTCAACGACCGGTTGCCGCGAAGTGTTTATTTCGTTTATGACTACACGGAGCACGTGTATTATAGTCAATACCTTCTATTCACCGACGTCACAAATATATTTACGATATAAAATATTCAATATCTTTTGATACAGGTTCTGATTTATAATTTTGAAAGGACCTATGGGTTTCTTATTTTTTTCTACGTATTTAAGAATTTTTTCATAATTTTTTCATTTTTAAATATCTTTATAATCTACGAAAACTGCATTTTCCCACAAGAACACATGTTAATTTCAATAATTAATATCTCGGATTTGAGGTTCTGAAGGATGACGAAATTTTAACCATAGTTCAAGTAAGCTATAATACGGGTTCTATTAAAATTACAAGCAATCCTCATTTTTAATAGTCTTATCCTCCATACTCCTTTAAAAGAAAATATTCTGGCTTTAGATTTCGAAGTTGCGAGAATCTTTTTTTTTACGATAGGATTTATTTATTTATTTACCTAACTCTTATTAATTATTTTATATTTTTTACGATAGGACTGTATCAAAAATGTAAATAAAATTAGTGAAAAAGAATTTTTCGATTTTTACCTCTTGTATAGTGACAACGCTTTTAAAATTGGGTCGAATTGCATTACTACTTTCAAAAAATACGGCTACGGTTTCGGCGACGTCCCCCTGTTCCAAATGTTCAAGCATAGAACTTTCGTCCTCCTTGAGCAATCGTGCAAAGAGCTTAATTAGCTGCTTGCTTTGGAGATTGTAGATCCTCCTTGCGACTGCTGGTAATAAGAGCTTACACCACAGGACGATGTCGCTTTTGAATCCATCTGAAAGCATCAGATAAGGGAATTGATAAATTACCAATCATAATTCAATATACGCCACTAATAGATAACATGTTCTATTAATAATTATTGTATTATCAATCAGTAGTCAAATAGTTATACCAATAAACCGTACATGTCATCATTTCGAATCTCATTAGATTTCAAATATTATTAAAATTGTCTTCAATTATATTAATAACTAGTAGAAATATTCCTAGCGCTTAAAAAAAGTTTAGAGTGTTATCAAAAGGAAATTCCAGATATTTCTATAGATTTCCCAATACTTCAAGACATCAAAAGACTTTAGGGGATTTAAAAATATTTTTAAGACTAAAAAATTTGCAAGAGAGATTAAAGAATTTCAATAGAGTTTATGGATTTTCAAATGATTTAAAAACATTTCAATTAATTTTAATTAAGTTCAAGGAATTTTAATAAATGTTTCGCGACGAGTGAAGTACAAAGCTTTTCATGACCACTATAGCGAATTCGATTTTCGAAACAATAGTCCGAATTTGCACTAGTGTACTAGTACAGCCAGGATGGCGAGAAGTAGGTTGGCTGGGGCCCCGTAAGCGTGTTCGCGAAATACTCTCTCCTTCACCCTCTCTCCGCCACCCTCTTTCTCCTTTCGAATTATATCCAATCGTATTCTATCGTGTCCTATTGTATCTTATCGTATCTTATTCTATCTTATCCTATGATATCCTGTTATATTGTATCCAATCCTATTGTATCCTATACGATAGAATAAAATACGCCAGGATACGATAGGTTTGGATAGGATACGATAGGGTAGAATATAATAGAATAAGAAACAAAAGGATAGAATACGATAGGATAGAATTCAATAGAATAGGATACGATAACATACAATAAAATATGATAGGGTAAAATAGGACAGGATATAATAGGATAAGATAGTATAGAATACGATAGGATGTGATAGGATACGATAGGATAAAATACGACAGGATACGATAGGATAAAACAGGACAGGATACAATAGGAGAAGATAGTATACGATAGAATAAGATAGTATAGGCTACGATAAAATAGGATAGGATACGATAGGATAAGAGAGTGAGGCAGGTAGGGAGAGAGAACTTCCGGTTTATTTATTTAGATATTTTAGGATATCTATTTTAGGATACCCTATTTTACTTTCGGTACTACTTTTGCAGTACTTTCGCTCCTGTACTGTAAAGGGCTCCCTTTGAGACGCTTAACAGACACCGAAAATTGATGTTTCGTTACACATGTCTGTTAAGCGTCTCGAAGGGAGCCCTTTACAGTACAGGAGCGAAAGTACTGCAAAAGTAGTACCGAACGTAAAATAGGGTATCCTAAAATAGATATAGATATCCTAAAATATCTAAATAAATAAACCGGAAGTTCTCTCTCCCTACCTGCCTCTCTCTCTTATCCAATCCTATTCTATCCTATCGTATCCAAACAAATCCCATCGTATCCTATCATATCCTATCGTACACTATACTATATTATTCTATTTTATCCTATCGTATCCTATCCTATTGTATTCTATAGGATAGAATACGAAAGGAGAGAGAGTATTTCCCGAACACGCTTACGGGGCCCCAGCCAGCTTATTTCTCGCCATCCTGGCTCTACTAGTACACTATAGTGCAAATTCGGACTCTTGTTTCGAAAATCGAATTCGTTACAATGGTCATGAAAAGCTTTGTACTGCACACGTCACGAAACACAATTATCGGACTCGTGTAATGACGTTACTCGCCTTCGGATCGTAACTCCAACCTCACACTCTTCCGATAATTGCCTCCTTTCGCGCCTTGTAAAGCAAATAGCTATTAATTAAGAGATATGCAGAGGATTTGAAGCATTTGAAAGAATTTTAAGAACATTTGAAATTTACAGGATTTTCAAGAGATTTCAAATTTGATTTTAAATATTTTATCATCTTTGCACTAAGTTTTAAAAATATTTTAATGGAATTTAAAGTATTTTAAAAAGTTTTATGATGTTTTTAAGGGATTTCACTTGATTTTATGGAATTTCAACGGATTTCGAAATATTTGAAATGAAGTTTAAGGATTTTGAAGAAATTTCAAGACATTTAAAATAATTTTAAGAACATTTAAGAAATGCACAAAAAATTGAAAAGATTCTCCAGGGATCCTAGGCAATTTAAAAGTTTTTTATAGGGATTTCAATAGAAGTAAAACGATTTCAAGGGATTAAAATAAATGCTAGTTATTACATAAATAATATTATATTATACAAATTTTAAACTAGCTGTAAATTCGATCTCGGGTATTTTATTTAATTGTATGTGTTTATATATAGGTATATATATGTAATTATTTTTTTCGAAGCAAACAATCTTTTGACGTCATCATTCATGTCTTTAAATAAATTGTATTAATATTAGACTACTTAATTTTATTCAATGCAAAAAACCTTTTACACACACACTCACACACTTATGGAAAAATTTTATTTTATTTCAGATATTTGAGAAAATCAATTAAATGAAAGGAATTTTAGAATTCAAATTTAAAAAAATGTCTCACTCTTTGTCAGTAATCTTGGTGTAAACAAATAAGAAAAAAATATCTCTGACAATGAGTACGCCACTGAAGAGATGAATCGATGACAGATAATAAACAAATTATAATAAGTGCTTACACATTCAAATCCAGTGCTAGTCAAGGGAAAGTGGCAGAGTTATTAAATACAGCCTCTGAATGCAAAAGGTCATACGCAATAAGTGGAAAATTACGTGGGCATTCATTTGATAAGAAATTATCGTAAATATTCAATAAACGAGATTCAATAAGCTGAACGAGAAATTCTTCGAGACGAGTCACAAACTGAATCTTGCAGACTCTTGGCCGCCTCGCACACAACATTCCATTCCACTTACTACATGGAAATCTAGTTGTAAAATCACAGAATATAAGATACAGAATATCGCATTTATAAAAACTTACAAAGAATAATTTAAGCTATATTTTAAGGTGGCACTTAAATCTTTTCCAAAATTGATATGCAAGTAGATTTTTTAATCAATTTTATATTTCAATTTCAATTTTCCCATATTAACGAAATCTAAAACAGAGGATTTCCCAATATAACCAAATTCCTTTTTTCAAATTTCACGCAAAGTATGCGCAATGGTTATCAAGTGTAATTGGAGATAAATGCTAGTGACATTTGTGAGAGGAATTTCGTTACTATCGAGAGATAGTTGTACTACTACGGAGGTTAATATTGAGAGACTCGCGTGTAATAAAAAAAAGACTTGTGTTTGGGGATGTACAGTATGAGGGTGCTGTTCCATGGCAAGCAGAAAACGCAAAACAGAAAGAAGAAAATCTCTCTCTTTCACTCTCATGATTTTCTGCTTTCTGCTTTGTGTTTTCTCCTGCCATAGGTAGGGATGTGAGTCAATGAAACGTTTCATTGAATCACTAAAAGTTTCATGAAACAATGAAACGTTTCATTGGACCAGTTTCTGAAACATGGGCAGTCTACGACTCGCCAACGGATACCTGAGAGTCTAACCCAAGTGAACCACAGTGTGCTACCAAAAATCGATCAACTTGCCCTTCTCTTCCTTCAAAACCTCAATACCAAATCCTAGTGATAACATTAGTATCTTTCCATGGATTTTGACAGTTTTTGACAGTTTGTTATCAATTTTTACTGTCAAATTTAATCGCCCTTAAAACTGGCAGCTGAGGCTTCATGAGCTCAAAACTGGCGTGTTTAAAAAATTGCTCTCTTTTTTTTTACTGAGAGTCTTAGTTTTTATTTATAACTATATAATAAATTTTAAAGTATTTTACTTTTTCGCTTCGAACATTATACCCTGTACTTAAACAATCTCCAAAAATAATTGTTGGTTATATGATCATTTATGCACTTTGCAAAATTCTGTAAATTTTCTTGGATTTTATTTGTTTTAATAATATCAGCTTTATTAATTTAAATAGTCAATATAAAAAATTTGGATGTGAAATTAAATTTGTTATTTAACTTGAATCCAATCATATTATTATTTAATATATATCAAGCAGAGCGAGAGGATGTCGCAGTCACAAAAGTTAATCTTGAGATCGTACTCAAAAAATTATTCTAAGTAGTGATAGCAGTAGTAGTAAAACAGTTGAGAAGGAATAAGATGCGCTGATAGTGACCACCACAGGGGGTTCACTTGGGTTCGATTCTCAGGTATCCGTTGGCGAGTCGTAAATCGCCCCTGAAACATTCCAAAGTTTCATAAAACGGATACATACGCATTCAAATCATCTTGAAGTTATAGTATATTACATACCTAGGCCAGTAAAATAAGAAATGTCTCAGATCACATGCAATTGTCGACCGAGGCGAAGCCGAGGTTGACAAAAATGTGATCTGAGGCTTTCTTTTTTACTGGCCAAGGTGTGTATACTATTTTTCTGCTCGACGACGCCAGAAAGCGACAACTTCGTTTAGTGTAGCGGCCGGAAAGTTGACGCTTTCTGGCCGGAAGGCAGAAAAGTCATTTTTTGTTGTGCTAGATTCGAAATTAAGAAAACATTATTTTACTCTTGTTATAATTCTATTTTATTATTAATTTATATATATATATATATATAT
>UCOK01015914.1:0-11366 GCA_900474325.1 Synergus umbraculus
GTCACATACACAATACGTGCACATATGTTTGTACCAACTCTAGGTACGTGTCTGTCAAAAAATGATTTTATGTGTTAGGAGTATGTTCGTATAACAACCCTATAATCGCCACTAACTGTTTTTATCTTTAACTGTTATTTGTAGAATAAATGTTCTCAATCACCCACAACTGTTTACCATGATATGTTTTTCTGAAGAGGCTGGACGTCGTCTGGCGAAAGCTAAAAAAGCTTAATAAGCTTGATTAATAAACTGAGAATAGTAGACTAAAAAACTTGACATCTTTACATTAAAAGTATATGGTTTGTTTACTAACCTAAAAGTGTGTTCTGATCACGGTCGTATACATTACGACGTATACATTTATTCTGTTATTAGATATATTTATTTCCGTTAAAAAATGCATCAGGATATTTTCTAATCTATTTTTTGATATATTTGAACAATTTTAACAGAAACTGAAAGAGGTTACATGTCGACGCATGTAAACAAACCATACACTTTTCGATCATCACGCTCTATACTTGATTACTTGGTGGCCACTTTTCGAAGCTCTAATCCTGTTCAAAACGCGAGTCACCTCCCACCACCAGAGATTCTGGACCTGTGTATACGACCGTGAACCTGACCAGAGGACACTCCCATGGTCAGTTATCAGACAATGAGGGTACGCCAGTCAAAACCTGGTTCACTCCTGTCTCTCCCCAGCACCATCCTAAAGACCCACTCTACGTTTGACCAGAGGGCACCCCCATGGCCCTAGAGGTAAAGGTTGTGTTGATTTGAAAGTCAACCCACCCTGGGGTATTCCTGTCTAAAACAGTACCTGGAGCAGCACCAAAAAGAAAAGTCAATCCTCCTCTTTCGCTCTCAACGCACCGTACCTCATACCATTTAAAAGAGAGAAAATCTCAGGAGATAATATCCGTCTCGACCGCTGGTGATACGTGACTTACGTAAAACGTCATTAAATATCTCGCTCACTCTGATTACAGGTACCGACTTAGTTACACACGCGTACAGTCTCACAACCCACTCGCTCGCTCTCTCTCTTTCACACACACCGCACAGACTTACTAGTACTTATTATAATTGTATCCGATTAGATTAAAATTTATTTAACTAAAGATTTATATTCAAATCATTATATTTCAAATTTATGAGCTCACTTCAAATGTTACACACATAAATCTCTTTAAATTGATTACTTTCACATATTCATTTAGTTTCTAGTTAGAAATGTATTTTATAGGAAGAACATAACACATTTGTTATTTTGTTAATATAAACCCGATAGTTAACTTATTTTCTTGTCTTTAAAATTGATCCTGGCTCGACTGAAGCGTCCGGTAGGGCAAAAATATAAAGATGCATGACGCCCAGATAGGGCACGTCAAAAACGTACCGTTACAAATGTCTCACGATTTTCTTTAAACTAGGGGAATAATAATTTCCCCTAGTTTAAAGAAAATCGCCCATATGACTAACAACTTTGATATTTCTGACCTGGAATCACTCTAAAGTAAACAATACATTTAGAAATTATATTTGCATATTTTTCTCTTGAATGAGAAGAAAGAAAATTAAAATATTTCTGTATGTAACAACATTTTGTAAACTGTAGTATAGATACAGGAACAAGAATAACATAATATATATATATATATATTTATATATATTTCAGAATACGGAAAGGAGAAATGTGTACCTTTATCAAATCTGAAATCAGAAGATATTCTTGGAAAGATAAAACAACTGGCTAGTAGCTCGCCATGATATTTTGATTATGATTATTGAATATAAATTTTAATTTATGTAGTTGATTAAATGCCTGTACAAAAATGTATGTAAGTTATGAAAAAAATAAAACGTGTTTTGAACATGCCAATTAATATGTCATATATTTATTCTCTCCCTATTACATTTAAAAAAAATGATACTAATGTATTCTAGGGATATTCACTATGAAGTGTTTAAGTATTCATTGTATGTGCAATTCTACAGTTGAAAGTAAAAAGTTGTGTAAGTGCTTTATGGTATAAACTCAAAATTATGCAAGAAAAACCGTGTGTGCCAAAAACTTTAATATAGATATAGAAACACATTTTCATTAATGCAAGTGTCTTTTTTGGGTAAAATGCAACTGTTCTTTCTGATTTTGCAATGCAAAAATTTGATTATTTTAACAATTTCAATTAGAAAATGGACTTGAGTTTTTCTGGACTAAAATCTAAGCGATTTTAAAGAGCGAACATAAACTAAAATCTGAGCGAATTTGAATCATTAATTTTTTATAAATAATTAAGAATTTGATTCCACTGATACGAAAAAACTCATTTTTTTGAAAAAATGTCACTTAAACATGTTTTTTCGTTGTAAGGCAGAATTGTGGTGCAAATTTTACTACCCTATCTTTATTAGTTTGCGAGGTATTGGATATAAAATAAAGTTGATACACACACAAACACTTCAGAAATAGGTAATAACTCATTACAAGTATCTAAATTATTAAAAAAGATGAGTTGCTTTTTTTATCTTTAAGGACATGTGTTATCTTACCATAAGAGCAATTTAGTTTTCGTAACTTTACGTTTGCAATAATAAATATTTTTCACTAAAACTAGGACATTTACTTTTGTCTGTATTAAACGGAGATAAATGGCCTATTTTTAGTGAAAAATATTTATTATTGCGGAAACTAAATTGTTCTTATGATAAAGTATCACATGCCCTTAACGGCTTCACACTAACTGTAACTTAGTTAATATTTTTGCAGTAGCTTGTAACATTAATTTTATAGTTACTTTGTGTTTTTTCTATAATTTTCTTTCAATAACTTTTATATGCTATAAAAAAGAAAATTTTAAAAATTGTACATAATGAAAGAACAAGAAACACTTGTCAAACATCGTGTCCTTTTTATTTTATTTATTAAATCCAATTTTTTCAATTGGAGGGACAAGTACAATTTAAAGTGATTTTCAATGGAACTAAAGTTACTTTCCCTAAGAACTGTAAACAGTTATTTTTTTAAAAGGAATTTTAACTTTGACTAGATACTTTTTATTGCAGAGTAACGTAACTAACAGTATTTAGGTACTTTTAATAGAGTATTTAATAGAGTAACTTTGCTACCACTGACACACACGGACCTTTTTCAAAATGTCACTTTCGAGATCCTGAGGTCATTTTGTCTAACTATATTTTTAAATAAATTAGATTTGAATATTTGCGTCAATCGAGATTAGGGTGTCTAGTGATCAGGGAGTTGTAAATTCCCAGGTTGCTCGTAGTCTTTTCCCGGACAATTTTTTTTCCTCCGATCAATTTGTGATTAAAAAAAAATTTGGTTTAAATTTTATAAAGTAGAAATAAAATAAAAAGAAGATAAAGTAAAAAAAAAGTCGACTGTTCAATAAAATACAAAAAAATTCCCGGGTTTTTCCCTGTTTCCCGGTCTGCTAGACACCCTGAAGATGAATTTTTGTTTATTTACAATAATTGTCTATTAAACATACGTCAAGCTTCCAATATTATGAAAAAATAATTTTTTGAAGAGATTTATTACAAAATAAAAGAAATATTTATCATATTAATTATAATTACAGAATTTAGTGATAATGTAATCAGATTTTGCCTAAAAATTTATTTTCCTTTCAATTGGTTCTAGTTTTTGAATGGTGGAAGTCCAAACTGTTCAGGTTTGAAATCCAGAAGGCTGCCCAATACCGTAGTTGCTTTTTCCGTGTAACTTCTCGGAAGATTTGGATCGGGCACCATAACAACTTGCATTCCTGCAGCGAGAGCAGCATCTACTCCGTTTGGAGCATCTTCGAAGACAAGACACTGAAAAAAAAAGAAGTAATCAATGTAAACATTAAAAATAAAATCTATTAAAAAAATGTTTAATTCTTAAAAAAACGAACCTTTGAACTATCTGGCTTATCAGGAAACCGACTTGCCGCTACCAAAAATATATCCGGATTAGGTTTTCCCTTTTTTACATCAGGATCAGAACCCCCAAGCACTCTGTGATGAAACAAATTGAAAACGTCCATCAATTTCTTTGTTTTTAGTTCAAAACTGTCCTTGCTTGAACTTGTTGCCAGTGCGATTGGAACTTTGTTTTCAACCAGGTGACGCAAAAGTCTCTCAACGCCTATTTAGAGAAATTTTCATCCAGAATCATTTAATAATGAAATCAATCGAGGAATTATTAAGAACACATTATTATGTGTGTTAATTGTTAATATGTCCAAAAAGTCAAAGTACACTCGAATCTCCCAATAACGAACTTCCCAATAACGACAATCTCCCAATAACGACCGCATTCCTTTCTAAATAACGACCTGCATGAACCTAAAGTCTCACTTGATACCACTTCGCATGCGTTGCGCTCCGGGATCTGATTGGTTTCTATTAGCGCGCAATTTGAAATGCTAAAAAATATTATAGTATACACAATACGCATGCGCAATTGGTGTGCCATTTAAGAAAATAAATTTCGTCGTTATTGGGAGATTAGAGTGTATTTTAATTTTACGTGTTATAAATGAGCGGATAAATGTAAAAAGAGGGTAAACATTTTTTCATTACAAAAGTTGGATAAAAATTTATCAGAGTAAAAACGGCCCTAGCGAAAGCTTCGGATAGAAATTCATTCCGAATCAATCCGATTCATTCCGGAATTTGTATCCGAACCAAACAGTTTCATTCCAATCTAATCCGATGGAAGTTTTCAATCCGAATTAATCCAAAGCCCATTCAAAATCTATCCGAACATTTAATCCGAATCAATCCGTCAATCCGAATGAGTCAGAATTAATCCGAACTTTCCATCCGAATGAATCCGGTCAATCCGAACGAATCCGAACTTTCAATCCGAATGAATCCGATTTAATCCGGTCTATCCGAACCAATCCGAATGAATCCAAAAAATTAACTGAGATTCGGATTCATTCGGATTGGTTCGGATAGACCGGATTGATTTGGATTCAATCGGAAAAAATGTTCGGATAGATTTTCAATGGGCTTCGGATTAATTCGGATTGAAAACTTCCGTCGGATTAGATCGGAATGAAACTGTTTGGTTCGGATACAAATTCCGGAATGATTCGGAAACTTTCGGTTTGGTTCGGAATGAATTTCAAGCCGAACCTTCCGCCAGGGGGACGAAATAAATTCTCAGAGTAAAAACGGAATGCCAATACGAGCGCTGAGTGGTTCTCCTTGTTTTGTTTCTGTTTTGAGAATTCATATTGTTCAACTTTTACTCTGAAGAATTTTCATCCCATTTTTACAAGTTGATTATTTTTATTCACCTTTTACATTCAACCGCCAAAATGTTATTAGTAACTGGTCGTAGACCTGATCCATTTCAAATAAGGCATATATATTTTTATGAATTGTAAACATCGAATGGACAAATACTGGTAACGTACAGTTGGGGAAACTAATTTGTTCTTATGATAAAGTATCACATGCCCTTAAAAAACAAATTTTTTGACCCTGATAGATTCTGCGATTTGAAGTGTAGAACCTTCTGATTTGAAATGGATTTAGTCAGTACATAGTATTATTTTATAATGTTGGAACATCAATTATAATTGATGCGTAAATTTTTATAAGTAGAATTGATAATTAAGTCAGGCTGAGTTAAAGTCAGCTGAGATAGAATGTTCAAAATGGATCTAATAAAAGTGTGTTGAATTAAAGTTCTAAACTCCAAATTCGATCAATTTTTTATTTTAATACTGTTGGAGAAAATAAAAAGATAAAATTTATAGGATAATTTTTAATTTCTTATTTTACCGGGCTGTCTACGATTCACCAACGGGCGATTCACGACTCGCCAACGGATACCTGAGAATCGTACCCAAGTGGACCCCCTGTGGTGTTGGCCAGCAGTCCCCCACCATCAGCGCATTTTACTCCTCCGAAACTGTCTCACTATTACTGGTACCACTACTTACAATTAGAACAATTTTTCTTTCACACTTCTCAAGGTGTCAAAAACAGCAGGCAATTTAAATTTCTGGACTGATTGACACCCTACTTTCCATATAAAAAAATTATACATAAAAATAATATTAAAAATAGTTTATATGTATATAATATAAAATATGTAGGAAAAATACACATTGTATGTATAATTTTTTTATTTGAACTTTTCCAGGCTTAAGACTGGCAGCTGAGGCTTCAAGAGCTCAAAACTGGCGTGTTTAAAAAATGGCTCTTTTTTTTCACTGAGAGTCCTAGTTTTTATTTATAAATATATGATAAAATTTTAAAATATTTTAGTTTTTCGCTTCGAACATTACAATATATATATATATATTTCCTACATATTTTATATATAAATTATGTTTAATATTATTTTTTTGCAACACATGCATGAACATGGCCACATTCCGCACGCTTTATGGACACGGAATGTGATCATATTTTCATGTTTTTTTTGCAAAAAACATCGTGTGTGACATGTGCGGGAAGTTGTACATTCACTCGTGTGAAGTTTGTAACACTCGACTACGACTTGCACGCACTCGCCTTCGACTCGTGCGTTCGCCTCCGTCTCGTGTTACAAACTTCACACTCGTGGAATGTTCAACTTTCCGCACTTGTAACACAATATACTATTACGCATAATTTTTTCTTATGGAAAGTAGGGTGTCAATCCTTTCTTAAAAAATAGATGACCTGTCGAGTGTCCGCAGTTTATTCGTGATCTAATTGGTTGAGAAATGGTCACGTGGGATCGTCACAAGTGCGTAACGTGAAGTAATTATATAGGCGCGCGAAGTGCGGTGTGATGTTCTAGTCAGTCCAGAATTTTAAATTGCCTGCTGTTTTTGACACCTTGAGAAGTGTGAAAGAAAAATTGTTCTAATTGTAAGTAGTGATAGCAGTAATATTGAGACAGTTGCAGAGGAGTAAAATGCGCTGATGGTGGGGGACTGCCGGCCACCACCACAGGGGGTCCACTTGGGTTCCATTCTCAAGTATCCGTTGGCGAGTCGTGAATCGCCCATTTTACCAAATAAAGTATTAAAAGTAAACATTTTTTCGCTGACATTTCTATTTTAAAACAGAATAGGTGTACAGAATGAAAAGATATTTAATTCTGATCATTTTTGAGTAAAATGGGGAATTTAATTTTGAGATTCAAATTTGCATTCAACACCCTTAAGAGGAAATACCAAACTATGACGTCACGAATTACCGACCGGATAATGTATTTCTTTTCCACCTTCTTATTTTAAAACTAAGTAAAATATATATAGTCTTTGTAAATCCTGGTAAATCATCATGGTCTGCTATAGTAGACACTGGACATGGAAAATTATGAAAAATATATTTTTCATGCAAAATACGAGCTCCAGGGGACCAGACAGCGATCGGCGAATATATTTTCTTTCATCTCTCAAATTTTCAACGAGATATTTTACTTAGTTTAAAAATAAGAAGGTGGAAAAGAAATACATACATTGTCCGGTCGGTAATTCGTGACGTCATAGTTTGGTATTTGTCCTTAACTTAATCAACATTCGTGAAATTGGGTACAAAATTAATCAGAAAGCAGCACTTAGTCTGACTTATAAAGTGTTTGCATAGGCAGTAGTGACACAAAAAATAGCAGTATACAATAATATATGATAAAACTACATGTGAAATGACCATTCAAAATTGTTTGCGCTTCTACACGGAAAAAAGGCATGGTTGGGCCAACCATATAAATGGATAAATATGGCGCATCCATAGTAAATGGTTGCAGCAACCATAGAATAGTTGCAGCAACAGAAGATAATGGTTGCTGCAATCATTTACTATAGATGCACCATATTTATCCATTTATATGGGTGGCTCAACCATGCCTTTTTTCCGTGTACGGATAGACATTCAATACAAAGTGCTGTTTATAACAAACTATAATGAATAGATAATAATCAAGAATTTATTTAACTGTGTCAATAAAGTGATTCTATTCATTGAAAGCTAACAAGAGAAATTCTCTGAGATTGAAAATTGAAAACACAGAAAATTGTCTTTACACACCCAGAAAAAAAGTTTGTTTTGAATCAAATAAACGTATATTTGCCTCAGAGCCAAATGAAAAATATCTTTGAATAAAATAAATTTTATTTAATTCAAAGATATTAGTTATAATTATAATTCTGGTTCATTTTTTGGAGAATTCTCAATGCAGCATGAATGATATAATTAATGACTCAGAACGAAAACTAACAAGCGACAACTTGATAACAAAACTTTTTGTTAACCTGGCATTATATTAACTTCAACGAAAAGTTCTCGCTGTAATCGATGATATTTATCTTGAAACTGAACTACTGTCAAAGGTAACTTGTAATGATTTATAATTAGTTCAGCGCCTACAACTTCCGGTCTTCCAAGAACTTGATAGGCCAATTCACCTCCATAGGTGTGTCCATGTTCGGACACTATAGTTTGATATATTTGCTTGTATACCCTTTCTGAATCTGCACAGTGCAAACAAAAAAGACTTAAGGTTAATTATCGGATATTGATGAAAAAATCACCTGGTAAAAGTTTAGCCTGAGGAAATAGTTCTCGATATAGTGTAAGAAGCTGTTCTTCAAATTCCTTTGTGGTTATCGGCAGTTCCAAGTTCTCAACAACCCATTTCGAGAGTTCACTGGTTTGGAAACCCATAGTTCGGGCCTTATGTTCCCAAGTGAATGTTTTTCCATGTGGATTAGTGACATGATTAAATGCTTCAGTGTAAAGCCTCTCTGTATCTGTGTGAAATGTCTCTTTCTCAAGAATCTGATTACACGTTAAAAATACTCTAAAATTATGTAAGTTGGAAAACAAACTAGTTTTTTTTATGTGGTGCGCCTTTTTCAGATAATTTCTCTTCAGGAGTTAGTACCAAAGAACATTTTTGAAAAATTGATTTTCTAAAAAGTGCAAATTCTTATAATAAATATATGTAGAATTGTTGGGTTAATCGTTATTTTGCTCATAAATATCGAGAACAGATCGGAAAACGCAAAACAACGTAAGCATCTCGAACCCGCCGAACGTGCATTTGGCGTGCGTTTGAAGCAAATGTCCTTGAAAATAGAACTCAAGGTCAAAATTGATGGTACAGTTAAATGGGCCTCTCGATCCTGGTCAACTTTCGTCTAAACCATTTTTTTCGTAAATAAAGTATTTTAGAAGATACTTATAGATTAAAATGAATCACCCTATATTTTAGATCAAAAACTAAACGCGTTTTTCTTGAAACAACGTTTTTCGACCTGGCGTGCATGATTCAGAAAAAAATATTGAACCGATAGGGCTGAAATTTGGATATGTTATTCTACACATATATCGTTATGTCATGAACCAAAATCATAATTATTGATTAATATTTGACCCTTTTTTAAAACAATTTACGGTTAAAAAAAGGTATAAAATTTTTAAGTCGGCCATTTTGTATGTAAAATAACATATCCCAATTTCAGCCCGATCAGTCCTATAGTTTTTTCTGAATCATGCACGCCAGTTTTTAAAGTGGGTAACTTCCGGCAGCCATACCAGCCAGATTTATTATTAAAAAAAAAAAATTATAATAGTTTTTTATATCCACTGCTAAAAATATATTGAAAATTCAACCATTTTTCATTTACTGTGTTTGAAAATTCAACAACTTTTGATTGAATATTCATTCACCTACGGTAATTGTAAAAAACTTCAATTAAAGTAATTGAAGTTTTTTTTACAGTGTCTATAATCATGTGTGAAAAGTTAGGATCTGTAATATAAATTTTAATTTGATAAAAAAATTCTTAAAAGAAAAGGTGAAACCTTTGGTACTAACCCCTTAATTCTTTCAAAGCTTCTTTCTACAAATTATTCATAGCAAAAATTATAGTTTCATTTCAAATCAAACTATGTGCGAAATGTTCTGATACAAAATGAAGTGGTTCATTTTTAACGTTACAAAAAATGAACCTTGTTAAAGCGAATATTGAATGCAATTCAAATTCTTAGAGAACAATATTTCTTATTTGATTATGACTAGTCAATAATTAAAATTAATAATTAATTAAACTTTGTAATTACAGAAACAACAATGACATATGGATAATTAGTGCAATTCAGTTTTTTCAAAATTAAATTTCCTTTCTTCCATTAAGTACACGGAGAGAAATCACTGAAACAGGACTAAAACACCAATTTTTTCTGTTATACCCAGTTTGAATTTTTTATTATTCAATAATATAGTAGCAACATGCAGAGAAAGTGTTCAGTTTGAAAAATTAAAATATTTGTTTACTTATTCATAGAGAGTATATTAAGAGATTGTTTTGCACTAGTTAATTGTGTTTAGAACCAAACACCACAGTAGAGAAAAAATCAAAGATAAGATACCAATATTTCAAGGTCTTGACACTTGCGTACCTATAAACATTTAAGAAAAGTTCATAATACATTACACGTAAGAACCATAGTTATTCCATCGTCGTTACAACAGTATTGAAAACTTTAGCTGTAGTCGAATTTCCCTCAGAATTAAAAATGAGACAACTTGAATTCTCAGAGCAAAAATGGAAAAAGGAGAACCAATCAGTGCTCCCATTTTTAGTATGAAGAATTTTTATCCTACTTTTACAAAAGAAATATTTTTATCCATTTTTTACTTTCATCAGGCGCATATAAAAGATATAAAATAATGGAAAATTTTTAAACTGAACAACTTTACACATAGATTAGATTCACATTTTTCCAGTTTTATTGAAGAATTACAGTTTTACGCAATCTTTATATCTCACCACTGATTGAATTGTTGACAACTTTCATTAGACAATCAATTTTAAAAATTAGATGTTGAAATTAAATATTGAATATAAATTTAATAATTTATTGTAATAAAATAAATGGTTTCGAAAAATTATTTATTATTAATATTAATATATTTATTATTCGCTCTTATTCGCAGACCGTATTTTTTTTACGTAATCTCTCAATCTGAATTAGTAAGAATTTCACTAACTAAATTAGTAGTCTTATATTTGACTACTGAGTTAGTCTTTTATCTACTTTTTACTACAGGGCCTAAAATCTTTTAAATTTTGGACTACACAGTTTTTCCCCCACCCTTCTTCCCGGACAAGAAATTTCGAGAATCGTTATTTTTTCAACTATAAATATAAGTAAAGATTAATTTAAATCATTTTGAGATTAAATAAATAGTTGAAATCAATATTTATAAATATTATTTACTGCACACTTTTTTATTTCGGACTACACAAAGTGTGCGTACTACACATACATTTTAGGCCCTGTTTTACTAAATGAAATAGTAAGCAACCTATTATAATATATATATATATATA
>UCOK01015918.1:0-20250 GCA_900474325.1 Synergus umbraculus
GTGTATAAACTGTCAAGTCAGTACCAAGTGAAGTGCGAACAAGAAGTGTCAAAATAACACTACGACGGTAATAAGTGGATATTAACTCACTGGTACCATTACGGGACCTAACCAGTGCAGTTTGAGCGTAAGGATTACCCTCGTCACAAGGATTAACTTTGGAAGTAACAAGTGTTCAACGAACAACAAATAAGGTCCAGGAGAAATCATCAAATAAAAAGGTACCGTGTCCTCGATGCTCAAAACCAGCTTAACTTTTCGTAAGGGTCAATTCTCGCCTAAGGTATTTGTGTAATTTAAAAATTGTAATTTCTAATTTAATAAATTCGTAAAACTCATTTAAAAAAACCTGTTTCATTGGCTTGTCCTTGTTCCCAGATTCGTATTAAGTTACGGACTAAAACAAGGGATTAGAAATTTAGAAATTGAGTCTGTTGACAGTAGGTCGTTAAATTAATAAATAATAGGTAGGACGTAACAATTGCTCCTGTTCGTATTCTACTGTTAAAGGCTGATTCTATATCTTCCCATACTATTCTGTTTTTTACTTTATTTTCACATACAATACCTTGACCTTTTTTCTTTAGAAGAATAAATTTTTGTTGTACACTTTTTAAAATCCCCACTGTTGACAAAATTTTACTTTTTTCACCAATTGTATATGTATTTCTATTTAATTTTAAAATTTCATTTAATAAACGAATATTCTTTTTTCCAAATTTAATCCACTTTTGAATTTGAAAACTAACATCTGAACTTGATTTATCTTTTATCACCTCATAAGCCTTTTCCATAATATTAATGAATTTTTTACATTTTTCTAAATTCAT
This sequence comes from Synergus umbraculus, assembly GCA_900474325.1. NCBI lineage: Eukaryota > Metazoa > Arthropoda > Insecta > Hymenoptera > Cynipidae > Synergus > Synergus umbraculus. The sequence continues at coordinate 831 of UCOK01015918.1, forward strand.
GTTTCTTTAATTAAATGAATCACTGAACTTTCTGGATTTGTTCACTGTGCACTTTAATTTTGCAAATGATTGTTGCTAACCATAAACAGCTCTATTTATAGGATTATTTTTTAACTTATTACCTTGAAATTCCACACACACACGTCGTGGTATGTTTATTCAAATTATTTATCACACTTACCGCTTGTATAATCTTACATTCTTCTCTTCATTCACTATTACACCTTTGAAACATAATCATCACCGCAGCACAATCAAAATCTCACTTTAAGTAAACCTATACCGCGTTAGGTCAACAATCGCAGATAATCAGTGTATCACAATAAAATGTTTTAAGAAATGTTACTAAAAACAAGAGATCAACAGGATATTACACGTCTGGATCTTTCTCATACGTATCAATTATCAAAAGAGAAGACGATAGGATGCTCATCTTTCAAAATATCACCCACCATCGTAAATAATAACTGAACAATAACATTCCATGATTCCACATTATTCTAGAAGCTTCGAAACAAGTGAAAAAATCTCCCTCCAACTGAGAACTCGCCATCCTATTCATGCCTATAGATTTCTAAGTTCAACTCCCCTTTTAATTTTTCTAATTGCCTACTAGGCAAATCACACCACCATTGCGGTGGGTGAATAAACTTCCCCCCAATTTACATTACCCACAATCTCAAAACAGTATAACCTGGATCTACCCATGGATCTCTATTAATTGGGTTTACCCATAGTTCTCTACAAAATGAGAGATCCATCACCATATCTTCTGATAAATCAGTACTATAATCAGCCATGATAGTTTAAGGCTTATTTAATTTTTCTCTTTTACTCCCCAAAACTGAACTGACCTTTCCTAAAAACTACCCAAATATTTATACTAACTTAGTACAATATTTCCCACTCCCAAAAACTATCTCAACCAATCACAGAACTTTTTCGAAGTCCAGCCTCTGCCCTTTTATTTAAAATTTTCAATAGCCTGAATAGCTAACCTTGACCATAAAAAAGAACTATACCCATTCGCAAAGCACAATAACCTATTTCTCACCACACTACCTCTTTCTACAACCTATTTGTCCCCACTAAGAAAACAATGTTACGCGAGTAAATTAAACTGGCTGTTTTGGTGTAAATTAAAAATACACTGTGAAATGAATTTGTGTTAGATTACATTTTTGTAAAAATAAATGTCAATATTTACGACCAGATGAGAAACGTACCTTAGTTCTTTAGCTTCAATTTTAGAAAATTTTAATTTGATATCTCAATAAATGTAGTTGTATCGTTGAAGAGAAAAAAATGTGGGTAAAGTAGGGATCGAGTAAGTCTTACCTCTTATATCAAATAATTTATTCTAACAATCTACTTTACCAACGAAATACTTATTTTTTTCTCTGTCGAGCTTCTGCACTTGTCCGCAATAAATACATTCCTTTTGTGATAAATTCTTGCAGAATATAATTAACATAATAATTTTGTGCAAATTATTTTAATAATATTTTTTTAAATTATTCATATATGGGACTAGATAAACGTTCCTAAGTAGTTCTTATTATTTTTTACAAATAGTGAGTGTGATCTTTTGTTTCGTTTAAACGTAAGGCTGCAGAGAAAAATGCTACAGTTTTAATTTTATAGAATTAAACTTTTTTTTAAATTTCTTACGAAATGAAGTAGATAAACGTAATTTATCATCTTTTGTTTCATATTCTAAAGTTTAAAGATGATATACTGTTAAAAAAAAAATTATCTTGCAGGAATTAAATTTACAATTATTTTATAATCTCGATGCTGGTAAGTTAGGTAACTGATAAGTCTGACAATTCCTAGATCGTCATATGCCATGCGCAGTTAGTATTTTTCGATGAAACGAAGAGAGTAGCAGAAATTGCTATCAAAAAAACTCCGGAGAAGGAATTTTGACAGTTTTACGAACTCGGATTGTTGTCTATTTGTTTCTTTTTAACTTCAATCTCATTCTTATCATCTCCTCAGAAACTGATAATAAAAATCACAAAAATGCCGGACATATCGACGATAACACACTATCCTTTAAAGGTAAATAATTTAATTATTTATTTATTTCAACTACTGCAATTATTTAAATGCATATTTGGATTCTATCAACACTGATGCGCAATATCTGTTTTTCTAATCTCAATTTTTATCTGTTTTTTATCAATTGTCTTGATTTTCCTTGTGAATTGCTTCAATTTAAAAAATTCACACGCATTTTTTTTCTAAATTAAAAAATTAAATTAGAGGAATTATAAAAATATAAGATATTTCATGTTTAAAAATGTCATTTTTTTAGGTTACGTTGTGGAATTTTTTATATTTTTTCTTTAATTATTGTTTTTTATTTGTATTTTTTTTTGTTATTTATTTTTTTGTAGCAATGAATAGAAAATATTAAAAAATCGATATTTTGTAAAAACTGCAAACGAAAAATTAAACATTAGAATATTTTATCTAAAAGTGGTGAGGTTATGTTCATTTTAAAGAATTTTATTGTTTTTCATGAAATTTTAAAGCATTTCAGATGATTTTTGAAAGATTTTCTGAAATATTACAAAATTTCAAAAGGTTTTCAAAATTTTTTAAAGGTTTATAAGCATTTTAAGGGATTTATAGTTTTTTGTAAAATTGTAAAGCATTTTAAAAAGCTTTATTGGATTTTAAGAAATTTATTTATTTTGGAGGCATTCTAAGGGATTTTAATGTTCCTCATTAAATTAAAAAATATTTCAAGTGCACTTGACATATTTTTAAATTAAAAATTAATTACACAAAATCTTTTACCTATTATGAAGGGTTTCAAATTATTTTGAAAATATATTTTCACTTTTAATACTTTTCTGTCAGGGAAGTTTGTCAGAAAGTCAAAGAAATGGAAAATTGAGGAATTGAATCTTGTAGTCAACCGGAAAAAGAATGAAATTTAAGAACTATATATAAACCGTAAGGAAAAAGTTTTTTAACAGAATTTATCTGTAATTTCTAAACCAACTGTAATTTCTAAACCAATAAAGATATTATAATTATTTTTCTTTTTAAATCTAGTGATAATTTTTTCCATTTTCTTTCGAAATCCACATCAAAATTTGAAAATTTTTTAAAATAGTTGACAAAATTATCCAAAAGCCAAGTGATTCCATGAGAGTTTATATTGCGCCTTGGAGTCGAGCAACTGTTTTTTTTTTTGTTAGTGAAAAATGAAAATTAAAAAAAAATACGCGAGAATATATACGGAAAATTTAAAAAATAAACAGAATCAGGAGAATTATTATAATAACTGGTATTTAAGTTTAGATTTAGAAATAAAATTTTTTTTAAATCATTGTTTCTACACAATAATCGCTCTTTTTCATATTATATCACCAACATCATTTTATCGAATAAACAAGTTAGAGAAATGTGAATTGTAAGGAAATCTGATACTTTGTTGTCCAACGAGTAATTGATATATTATATATATATATGTTTCTTGATGTTGCTCGATACCTTTACTCTGCAAAATTAAATCCAAAAAATTCTAAGGAGGGCGTAAAATATTCTTTTATCATTGTCTTCCATTTCTTTACTTTTTTTTCCCTCATAATAATAAAAATATACTACCTGAATTTTATAAGTGTAATTTTTAATTTTCAGATAATTTTTGCTATCCACTTCTTCCTCGTCTCATGGTAGGAGTTTAATTTTATTAGATTTACGAAATTAGTTTGAGAATTTTATTTTAATCGTTAATTTTATATCGTATTTTATTTATTTCTATTATAGTTGGTAGCCTTGTAATTTTTTTCTTGTCAAGACTTCAAAAGATGGAATTTTCAACTTCAATCAATAAATTTATTACTAAAGAATTTTTGAGTTGATATGTAAAAATGAAAATCTTTAAAAAATAGAATTATCAAAAGGGCTGAAAAAGTCCAATTTAAAATAACAGTCTACAAATGCTATGATCAGAGTTTATCAATTTTATTTTTAAAAATTTGAATAGAAAATTTATTGACTGAATTAAAAATTTTTATATTGAACAATTCAACATATTTAAAACTAAACCATTTTTTGAATAACCCAAAATACCGAGTACATAAATTGACAAAAAAGAAAAATATCGAATTGTAAATGTCCGAATTTGAAACATCAAAATATAACTTTTTCGATTTGCAAAATTTCCAAATTATGAAAGTAACGAATTATTAAATTCTCAAAATTTAAATTTGCCGAATTTAAATTGGGTATAAATTTTCGAACATTAAAAACTGAAAAACTTGAAATTAAAAAATTCTAGGCGATTGCAAAATTAAGCATTAAATATTCGACAACTGTAATTGATAGAAAAATAAAAATTAAAAAATTACTTAAAATTATTATTTCCTAGGGGTATTCAAGGACAATGGGTTCCTCGTTCAATGATGATGTACAACCTTCTATTTTTTATGTGCCTTCTTTGGGCCATTCACCATATCGAATCGGACGAACCCCTTCAATTCGTAAGTATATAGAAATATAGAAGTAAGAATTCCCAAGAGTATATTATATTCCAAAAATTGAAAATTTCCGAGAGTTTGATTAGATTTTAAGGAACTTGGGAGATTTTTAAGCGATTTCAAATTATTTTAATTTTAAAGTAAATTCACGCGATCTTATATGATTTTACAGAAATTGAATTATATCTTACGAAACCTATTGGTATTTATTGGGCTGAAGTTTCAGACGTCTGAATTTTTTTCTTAAAAATTTTTCACTAAAAAATTGTTTTATATATCAATTTGTTTACTTCAACAGAAAGCATGGGAAATATTTTGCAAACAAGATTCCAAAGGATTTCGAAATATTTTAAATTATTTCAATCCATTAAGAATAATCTGAAATGATTTCTAGATATTTAAAGTAATTTTCGAGAATTAAAAGATATTTTAAAGAGACTTTAAAGGATTAAGAAATATTTTAAGTGATCTTCAAGAATTTCAAGATATTTAAAATGATTTTAAGAAATCTCAAGGAATTAAATCGAATGAAATCCTTTAAAATCCCTTAATCCCTTAAAATCGTTTAAAATATATCAAAATCTCTGGAAGTTTATTAAAATTTCTTGAAATATATTCAAATCTCTTCCAATTCCTTAATAAATTTGTCAAAATTAGTTAAAGGTCTTGAAAAATCTTGTCAAATCTCTGAAAAAATATTTCGATAACTTTAAATCCCCGAAATCAATCAAAATCTCTTAGCATCTGCTACGTCTTGAATTCGCAACATACACTCGAATCTCCCAACAACGACCTTCCCAATAACGACAATCTCCCAATAACGACCGCATTCCTTTCTCAATAACGACCTCCATGGACCTAAAATCTCACTTGATACCACTTCGCATGCGTTACGCTCCGGGATCTGATTGGTTTCTATTAGCGCGCAATTTGAAATGCTAAAAAATATTATATTATACGCAATACGCATGCGCAATTGATGTGAAGCATCCGCAATTGGTGTGCCATTTGAGAAAAGGAATTTCGTCGTTATTGGGAAAGCGTCTGGTCAAGATTTCGTCGTTATTGGGAGATTCGAGTGTATCTCCAATTTTAAGATATAGGAAAGAAAGGCTAAAATAACCCATAAAAAAATTCTCTTAAAATATTTTTTCATAATAACTAACTAGGAATTAGACTAAGACCTCTTTTCTCAAGACATTTTCTTATAAAATTAAAATTATAACAATAATCTAAATTTATAATTACAAATTATCGGATAAAAATTCTCTTCAAAATATAAAAAAAAAATAATAATAATTATCTTTTCTCAAATTAATTTTTAAAAAACTAATATTAATATTTATGCTACGTTTTGGAAGAGATAACATACTCAAAAATTTAAAAGAATTAGAGAGGTTCCTCGTTTTTGAATTGGGAAAGGATTTCTCAATAACAGGGATGAGGATAGCCAATCAGATTTTAACGGAGGCTGATTTTTTTAAGACTGGTTCCTTCAGTAATTTGTGCCCTTTTTTATAGTATATTGTCTTACCCCCTGTCATCTCACCCCGATGAGGACTAGGATGCAAGGATGTTCTAGAATACTCTAGAATGTTCTAGAACATTCTATGGAAATTCATAATTTCCATATGTGTTTGCCCAGTTGCATCTTTCGAGATTTTCGAGGAAAAGGGGTAAAAGTGATCGCCCGCTTTTTAGGGCAGAAAGGGTTCGGAAGTATTTGTTTATAAGAGACGCATTCTTTACATAGCGAGGACCAAAAGAGCTCCACTGGTCAGGCAGAAATATCCTTTCTACCCGGTAAATGCGGAATACCAAACGGTTTGTCTTATTCCTTCTCTTGAAATAATAGAGATGTGGAACTCCAACCTATGACAAAAACAAGTTTTTAAAAATTAGCAAGAGGGGTACAAATTTATTACCCAACAAAACCACCCAGATCGTGAGCACCACACACCCAAGGTCAAATCACGGATCCCTCCAACTCGAAAGATTCATAGCTTCACTTTCAAAATTTTGGTCATCATTCAAATCGTACAATAAATCAGCACATTAAATGATAAATATAGATACAATATAGACATTTAAGTAGTTAATAAAAGTTGAATTTTCCTCTAAAAATAAAATAAAAATGTTTAAATTGAAAGAATACTTCGTAAAAATAATCTCGAAATCTAACAGGAATTTTTTCTTCCAGGCGCTGTTCATAAACGTTGCGTCCATTATATTTGATGCAATCGCCCTAATTGTGTACTTTCCACATGGTGAGTTAAGAAAAAATAATCTGTGACTAATATTTGGTGGAAGAGATTCACAAATTTGTTTATTAACCTGCCCATGCAGAAGATGTATCTGTCTGATCGAACCAACTTCTAGGCACCTATGAGAAGTTCTGTGCAGTGGCTATTATCTTCAACACGTGTGCACGTGTTTTTTCCACTATGTTCCTTATACGAATTGGTCGTTCAAGAGGTGGATCTCTGGCCATGATGTTCCCGTCAAATACTTCCATGGGTCAGTTTTCAAATTTTCAAATTTTTGAAGTACTTTAAATAATTCCAAAGGATTTTAAAACATTTCAATAGATTTCGAAGATAATAAAAAATTTTAGAAGAATATCGAAGATTTTAATAGATTTATCTAACATTGAAGAGATTTGAGAGTTTAAAGTATATTTTAAGAAGGACTGTCAAAGTTTCAAGTGTTTTCTAAAAATATTTAAAGGGATTACAAAGATTTAGAGAGGATTCAAAAATATTTCCAAGGATTTAGAAATAATTTTATGGTATTTGATGAAACTTTAAAAGATTTAAAAAGATATAAAACATTTTAAAGAATTGAAATTGAATTAAAAGTGTTAAGCGTTTTTAAAGGATTTCAAATAATTTAAAAACTTTTGAGTATTTGTAAAATCTCAAGAAATTGTGCGAAAGTTATAAATTTTTTAATGGATATAAAGTTATTTAAATTTAGAAGCATTTCAACAGATTTTAAAAAATTTTAAAAGAAATTTCAGATGATTTATAAGCTATCAAGAGATTTTAAAAATTTCAAAAGAAGTTCAAAAATTTTAAGTTCTTCATGTATGTAATTTAAAATATTTCTTCGTGAGATTTAAAGTTATTTAATGTTTTTTTTTTAATAATTTAAAGAATTAAACAAATTTGAAGCGTTTTACTAATTTTTATTTACTATTCGGGTTTTAAAATGTGGCCAAATGGCTCGGTTTTATTATCTTGTTTATTATCGTTACCTTTTGATTATTATTTTTTAAAGCTAATTTTTTCCTCAAATATTCTTAAAATTTTATTTTATAGGATATGGACGACAAGAGTATGAAGACATATCACACCCGATTCCACAGAATTCCGATTTCGTTGGAATTTAAAAATAGGCGGAGCCAAAGAATGGAAATCGTGAGTGGCGAATGTATAGTTTTACCGAAAGAAAGGCAAAGAACAAGAAATATATTTTAATCCTTTGAAAAGAACTTTAATCGATTCAGAATCACGATCTGAAATATTTTTACAAAGAAAGAAAAAATTAGTCTCATATATCAAAGATATTTATCAAAAGAGGTCTATTTTCTACACAAACTAGTCTTTATTTAATTTACTCTCATCACTGAAAAAAGTCATGTAAAGAGTAAATTTAATTCTCAACTGAAAAATAGCCATAACTTCAAATAACTATTTTCAGGCACTATTTCTCGAAAAATAAGTTATATTAGAGATAATTTTTTGATTTAGAAGTCAGACTTAAAATATTTTAAGCATAAAAAGGCATTTTATCTAAGCTTAATAGATTTAAAGCTGCTGTATTTTTAATACTGTGTGCCTGTACTGATTTTAGAATTTAATCAATGTAATTTATTAATGGTTAACCAAGCGAGATATAATGATATTCTAGAATTTTCGGAATTGCTGAAAAGTTCCGGAAAATTAAATTCCAGATACTGTAAAATTTTTTGCAATTTTTCAATGGAGGGAATTTTCCAGTGTCGGAAATTTTATTTTTCAGTACCTTTCAGGATTTTTTAGTCGTCACACATTTTTATTATAATTTAGATTCCAGATATATGTTCATGAGCATGACTTCAACTCTTAGAGGACACATTACGAACAAAAAACAATATTGTATACTACAAATGCACGTATTCTTATACGCCGAATCACGGTGTTATCATTGTTGCAATTTTTATTTGAATTTCAGAAAAGAATGTTTTAATAAGTTTTTCTTAAGGAAGAAAATGTTGTATATAATAAAAGTTCTGTTTGCAAGTCTAATAAAACTAATGTAAAATCTTTAATCGCTCTTTATGATTCTATACGAGACGGCTATCCACGGTTATTAGTATATAATATTTATTTAATCATATTTTAATGGACGCTACTGTCACGTCCCCGCGACGTAGTATTAATCATCTTTCTTAAATATATTAATTATAACTCATTCTTAACATTTAGATTATCATTTGTCCCCTATCAATTAATATTGTATCTCATTTAGGTATTAAGCAATCAATATTGTTATTTCATAAACAATCATTTAAGCAAAGTACGAACTTGTTCAAAGCCACCTATCATTAAGAAAACTATCGATTCAATATCCGAAATATTTATGTGTCAACAGCCATCTAAATAAGAGTTGCATTCCATATGACTCGTAAATTTCAAATATAATGTCACGCAACATAAAATCTCTTTCGAGAGAAAAACCAAATATCATAAACTAAAATACCATTTAGTTTTAAGACCTGTCACTTTTCGCCATAAAAATATCAATGCTATTTCTCCTTAAAAACGATACATCTGTATATCCGAATTCTTGGAAGGGTCAGTGCACCAGTCCACATGTGCAGGTCATAAATTAAAACGACACTTGACCTGATTTAGAAATTTCCCTAAAAGGGGAACCAATCAACAAAAAGGGGGGACCAATCAACAAAAGGAGGTGTTGCCCTTACGCAGAAGAATTCAGGAATCACGTGATTTGCAAAAATATACACGTGCCTTTAATGTATCGCGGCCATCATTGGTTCATGCCAAACTAGTATAAAACCGGAAGGAATTGACAGGAAATCATCAGTTTGATCATCGACCAGTTTGGGCAGTTTGTTCCGGAATCTTCACCTAGTGTCATCTTGAATATAGAAGTCTCTTCAATCTTAAATTATGTGCGGAAGTAATCCTCTGAACCCAGTATAAGTTGCCCTAAACAACTTAGTCGAATTCTGAAGTGAACGACCCCAGTGGTACCAGACTTGGAGTCGGGAATCACTTAAGATAACCAGAATTGTCAACGGTTCAACGCCGCTAATTCTAAACCTAATTGGTAAGCAAGATTATTTCTTTTACGCCTTATCGATCTTATCTGTTAGAGGACCAGAGACTCATGTTTCTGTTTTCTTTTCCAGATGCGGATCGAGATGATTTTCTAAAAAGGTGCTGTCATATTAAAAACCAATAAATAAATAGTTTGTAATTTATAAATTCTGAGAGTGTTCTTCAAATCTGCGGTTATCCTCATCCCGGTATAGAGAATCCTTTTCCCTATCCAAAACGAGGAAGAACCACCTTTGCCTATTTCTCCTATATCTTAAAGTTTGGGGATATGTTGCGAATTCAAGACGTAACACTACAAAGGATAAGTATCTGAAAGTTGCCACCTCTCAAATCTGTCCGGGATTTGTACTGATGTATGATTAATTTTCTTAAAAGATCAAGGGCTCTATTCTCGAATTCGTTCTGTTAAGTGATCGTAATTAATTAATAATTTTAAGTCTAAATGTTTCAAACACATGCAAGAGTCGACGCGAAAGAAACGTAAATTTTTATAACTTTCAGACCAAAGGAGAAAATATTTCCCTTAGTAGAGACTAAGAAATCTTGAAACCAGAGGAATCAACTCTCTAGTCACTAAGTCTTTTATTACGGACAAATCCAGATGTACACCCTGCATATAACGTCTAATATTGATTCAAAAGTTATGTAACTTATAATCAGGGCCGTACGCAGGAATTCATGTTGGAGGGGAGTTCGAAATATTTTTATGATTAATTCATATGTTACAATAAAAAAATTTTCTTCAAACGATCTTCTTTGATGTAAAATAAAAACTTATTTTTAATTTTAATTTGTCTATGGGGGGGTTTGAACCCCCAAACCCGCCCCCCTTGCGCACGGCCCTGTGCATTCCATCCATTTTTCATATATCGCGGACCAAAATTGGTCCAATTTTCCGAGAGAAAAACTCGTTGTCCTCTGTACATTTTGTGCTGGAGATTATGATTATGTACCTTCCAGGTAAATCCCTTTTGTACGGAACACCAATCTAAACAAAACAAAAAATTAAAACATATATAAACAACTCACCTCTATTATGCTCCTGCGAACAACTTTCTATTTCCGACCGAGCAATATGCATGGCTTAGTTAACCCCTTCTCATTCGGGGTTTCAAACACCGCTTTCTTTTTCCTTTACGTAAAATAATCCGAATTAATAGACCACTCCAATGGGACACGAATACGTTTCCCATATTGCAAAACCAAGGCAGCAATACCTTCCACCAATAAAATGAACACCATCACTCCCATGCCTTGAGATTTGGGCCTTCAGCTCAGCTTTCAATACTTCAAATTGCCTTTCCGGCAAATCGCACCACCATTGTGAGAGGTGTACATTATAGAGCCGTAAAAGTTGTTTTCCTTTGATTTAACTTTAGTTGATAGTTCTTGTTTAATTTTTTTTTTAATTAATTGTAAACCTTTTTCTCGTTTTAAAAGAAAAAAAAATAATAATTTAAAAATACTTACCAAAATCAATTTATATTTCCACAGGTAGCAATACCTGCCACCAACAAAGTAAACTCCATTAATTCCTGTGTCAATTATTGTTGTTGGGATATTTATATTTGGGTTATTTCACGAATTTGATGAAGTCATGTTACTAGGTTGACTGTATAGTCATCACAACTCTTCTTGATTGCTGATACACAGGTGGATCTGATATTCACTGCCCAGACTACTAATCCACTGATATAAGGACTGTTCACACCAAACACATTGGTAATTCGCTGATAACACCGCTAATGTTTTGCCGAATATACCCTCTATTGGGGCTGGTCTCTTCCTTTTCGGAGATTCTTAATAGTTTTACCGCTTCTGTGATTTCTCCTTCAGTATTTTTTTACAGAATTTCTTGATAAACCATCAACATTGATGTTTGTCTTTCCTGCTCTGCATTATGTCAAAATCGTATTCGTATAATTTTAGTTGAACCAGGATCTTTACAATTTTGTTTTTCAAATGTAAATCTTCATAGCTTGGATAGATTTCTACAACAAATGTTGTAGAAATCGTTTGAAACTTGGTGTACACATTCAGTATCCTAAAAGGATTAACAAACCTCGAAATTTTAAATAATTTAAAATAGTTCCTCGTTTTGATATAAGAAAAAGAAAAGGATTTTCCCAATCGGGATGAGTGGTATTGCTGTTGAAATTCCCTCTGTTGGGGGGCTGGTCTCTTTCCTTTGGTCCTCTTTCTGGTAACCGCTTGATCTTGGTTTTCACAGGTGAATTAGAGGTCTGGATAAACTCGTGAAACTTACCGAACTGTTGAACTTAACTTCCACTGATAGATTGATAACGTTGAGGTGTCTTCACCTCGGACTCCAAAAATAGACTGACTTTTGGGATCCAAACCCTCTGTTTATATATCCCGTTTTCGATTCTCCAAAATGGCCGCTAAGCATGGAGAGGTCCACCAGGTGTGATAACAATAGTTATGTTTTATAAAAAGATACGATAGACAAATAGTGACCTAATGGCAATTGCCAGCTAAGATATACGGATTACAATTGCTGCTCTTTTAAGAAATAAGTATAATAAAATAATAGATAATTAGTATTACGTCGCGGGACGTGACAAGTTTATTACTTTTTCATATTTAATTTAAAAATGAGGCCGATTATTAAAAACGTTTTCATCGCTTTGGCGACAAAAAGTATCGAGGTAACTTCCAGGTTGAAAAAAATTCCAGTGTAAAATTTGTTCCTGAGTGTGGAAGACTTTTGGAAAATATCAGATCAAATCATCTAAAATTGACGAAAATATGGATTTTTAACGTTACCTCCACTATTACCAAGCAGATTACGTACGACAATTTAAATTTTTAATTTGTTTATAAGTCCTCAGACATTTATTCAAGAAAAGAAAAAATGGATGAGAACAATGAAATTGGATGAGGTGAAACGTAAAATCAAAATAGAAACATTTTAGTAAAACCAGAACGATATAGACTCAGCGTATTGTTGATCCTTAAAACTACCACAAAAGAACAATCAGACTCAGGAAAGGAGGAAACTTTTGTTCCCGACACTTGATATCCACTTTTACGGACAGTGGCTTTGTAAATTTTTTTCACGAAAATAATTGCAACCTATTCACAAGACACGTGAAACACTGCGCGTAAATTCTCAGCTAATTTTGAATTTGTGATCGGAACATAATAAATTTACTGCGGACTTTTCTCCTGCAACGTCTTGTGATTTTTCCATTTTGATTTTGCCATTATGCGCCTCGTTGTTTCTCAACTGGGACAATTTTGGTAGGGATTTGGTGTAGTAGGAAATATTGCTGATTCATTTGTGCTAAATTTCAGAAGAATCTGCTGAGCAGTCTTCGGTAATATTTTAATTTCATGAGGCAAGAACTCTAGTCATCAGTTTATTTGAGATTTATACTTTCCAGAATTTGACTTTTAGGTTTTCAACCGAAATTTTGTCTCGATTTTTATTATCCTATACCATTGAATTTTGACTAGAAGTCCTTAATACGATATATACAACCATTTGTGTCGAAATTGAATCCGAACAATTTTTATGGTTTCTGGCTTTTAGGTTTTCAACCGGGATTTAGTCTCGGTATTTATTATCCTATACCATTAAATTTTGACTAGAAGTTCTTAATACAAGGCACTCTTGTATTTTAGATCTAGTGCTGCAAAAGCACGTGCCTCTGTTGTGAAAAATAACAGTAGATGCGTCAGAGGAGTGGTGAAGGTGAATAGGCGAGGGATAGAAGAGAAATGGAATTACAGGTGGCTGCGAATACCCGAGGCGCATAGCTGTAATTGCAAAACTTATGAATTTAAAAGAAAGAGAAGAATTAAACTCATATATTTTCTGATTCGCGTGTGCATAGCGTGTCGTGTGTTTCTTTTTTTATGGTTGTTTCCTCCTTTCCTAATACATATACATTTTCTTTACCTAACTTAGTGTTGTTTTTATTTCTAATTATAAAATTTCTGGAGAGCATAAATAGTTATTGAACTGAAGATTCTCGATCTGATGCAAAATATCTTTAATGAACTTTCCTTTAATGAATTCTCGTTTCCTCATCGATTTTCTGGTTAAACAATTTTATTAATATCTTCAGTCGATTTGATGTTGATTGCGTCACACGCTTACTTATAGAACCGATCCTACTGTCAATTTTAGATGATTCGAAGTGAAAATAAAAAAATCTTTCTTCAAAACTAAGGAACAAACGTCTCACCGTAATTATTTTTCAAACTGTAAGTTCCTTCACTACTTTTTGTTGCCAAAGCCATGAAAGCGTAGTTTGTGACGGGAAAGATATTTCTCTCGTATGTTACTTAATTTACATAGTTTCCGTCAACGTCAAGGCGAGAATTTGATATCGTTAAATTCAGTTTATTTAATTTTAGTTATTAATTGCGTTATTTTACATTATTTTGATCTATTACTGTTTCCTGAGCTTTGGAAGAACCCTACCTTACCATGCATATCACATATCATATGAGTGCCTGAGAGTAAAAGTGAGACAAGTCCAATGTTATAAGATAGGACTTGTTTCACTTTTACTCTTAGGCACTCATATCACTTTGGAAATAACCTATTTTATTATGGAAAACCTGGAATTAACGAATTTATTGAACCTATATTATTTTATCTTCATCTCTTTTGGATCACCGAAGGACTTTATGATGTTTTTGGGATGCCTTCAACAACTCAAATGAATTCAGGTATTTTAAACTTTCGCGCCCAACCTACTGCTGACTCCAATTCTTATACTTTTTACCGACCGTACCCGAAGATCTTGGATCACGGCATAGAGATATAAGAATAGAGGTGAAAAGGATAGGCTCACTAATGAGTGGAAGTGTCCCTCTAATAGAAAGACAAAGGAGATGGAAAGAACCCTTCCTGTCTCTCTCTAATCGCGCATATCCATGCGTCACTAGAGAGACACATGAAAGGTTCCTTCCATCTCCTTTCTCTCTCGTTTAGGGGCACACTTTCAGTGCATGCCTTTTCACCTCTATTCTTATATCTCTATGAATCATGGCCGTATACACAGGTCCGGAGGTTCTAGTTGTGGGGGAAGCTCCCTTATTGACGCTTCCGGTTAATTTCAAAAATTGCCACTTGTACATCAAACGGCGTGCTTCACCACTACTCTACTAGTGCGCCATGTAGTAACGTGGCAGGTTCGCGAAACTTTTTTGCGTACGTAAGGGAACTTCCCCCACCACAAGAGTCCCCGGACCTGTGTATATATGTATACGTTATAAACAAATTTTGAGAACAAATTGATAAATATTGTTATTAGCGATGATTATATTTTTGTTTTTGCTAAAATATAATTTTTTATAAGCATTCAGATTGTCACATTTTATCTAAGATATATTATTTACATTCAGTTGATCAAAAAAATTTAAATGTAAGACCTTAAATTTAAATATTTTGAAGTAAAAATTGTTTATAACAATGGTTATTGTTAACTTTTCAAATATTTTCATGACTAGCACTCATTCGTCCAATGGTTTAAAAGTTTAAAACATTTCCAATGAAACACAATTTTTTTCGTAAAGCAGCCGAAAGTTTTTATTTGTTTCTTAAAATTTTAATTGAAATATTTTACCACACATTATTAAAAATTTATAATTACGGGGTTTCTGAAGTCCTGGCAATTGAAGTAAATTCTAATTTCGTAAAACCTTAAATTTATATATTTCGCTACAAGGATTGTTTATAACAATGGTTATTCTTAACTTTTCAAATATTTTCATGACTAGCACTCATTCGTCCAATGGTTTAAAAGTTTAAAACATTTCCAATGAAACACAATTTTTTTCGTAAAGCAGCCGAAAGTTTTTATTTGTTTCTTAAAATTTTAATTGAAATATTTTACCACACATTATTAAAAATTTATAATTACGGGGTTTCTGAAGTCCTGGCAATTGAAGTAAATTCTAATTTCGTAAAACCTTAAATTTATATATTTCGCTACAAGGATTGTTTATAACAATGGTTATTCTTATCTTTTGAATTATTTTTGTGATGAAGTAAAATTCCTGCATTAATAGAAAGCACTTTTAGCAAAAAGAAAAATTTTATTACTCATAATAAAACTATTTACCAATTTGTTAATAAAATTTGTTTATAACCAAATTTTTTATATTTGAAAAAAATAATAGTGCCACGAATTCTCTATTTCTTCCGCATCACATTTTTTGGAATTCCCCGTTTTATGAAAAAATCTGCGAATTTATAGTAGGTTAGAATGCTTATCCTATAATCTTAATTGCTCTATTGAAGAAACTGTTTCACCAGTCCCTTCTTACTCTAATTCCATGTTTATGGTTATCCGGTCTACACTAATCTAATCCACAGGTATATTTCGACCCCATAGGTCTATCGACCATTCAACTTTTTCAAAGGTCCCAAAATGACCATTAAAAGTGGTTAAAATTTACAATAGCAAATATCTTTACCAAAAATATTTTTAATAAATATCTGGCTTAGTATTATTAAAATTATTTATTTTTGCATTAATTATATGTGTTGCTTTCTTATACAGGAAGCTTTGTACATAAAACATTTTCCAATATTTTTTAATCCCTCAGTTGATAGATACCTATAATTAGAACATTCTGATCAATTTTCCGGGAATGTGTATTTTGTGTATAAATGTGTGTATATGTATATGGATGTCGCCGATTTTTGTTGCCACTATAACTTAATAACAGATGTAGATAAATTAATGAAATTTGTAGGGATTATTTAAACAACTAATATCTGAAAACGTGCCAAAGGATTTTTCAAAATATAGAATTTAAAAATTTTTATCTACTTTTATCCCTTTTTAGAAATTTTAAAGATCATGTCGAAATAAAAAAATACTTGTACAATATTTTCGACCAAAAAACACAAAAAAAAATATTTCGCGCGAAATAAATTTTTGATTGTAAATTTTGTATGGAATGGCCCATATATATGTTTTCATTCGACACGTAATTTCTTGTAAGGTAAACGCAGAATGTGTGGTCACAGTAAGAAAGAAGTGATAACGATTCGTAGAAAGAAGCTTGTAACATGAAGCTTAAAAACAACTTTTCACTAAATGTGTATTTTGCGATATGAAGGATATAATGGATTTATTTATTAAATAAATAGGAATATTATTAATATCTATTAAATAAATATTTACGTAATATTTATTTAATAAATAAATCCAAGTCGAACCAGCGAAATTAGAGCGTCAATTCGACCCTATATCCGACCCTAAATCATGTTTAAATTTCACAGCCCTAAGTACCATCGGAGTAGGACCTGATTTAGGGTCACATATTTTCAATAGAGTTGATACGAGTTTTTAAAATTAAAAGTTCTCTTTAAAATCCTATTTTTCAGTACACTAGACCTCTTTGATTATCTTTGATTATCTCTATTTTTATCCGATTTTAACTCCACCCATGTGATGTCTACGCTTATGTAGTTAACGCCTATCAGCAAAGAACCAGTGATATGGCATGAGCAAAATGGTGACCCGAACCTGTAACCTGGACACAAAGATAACTCTATCCTTCTTTATGACGCTACAGTAAAGAAGAACCCAGTTGTCTTCGGTGTCAGATTTCGAGTTCAGGTCTCCATTGTGCTCAGACCTTCAGCCTAAATTTCCTAGTCCAGAGTGTCACACATGAAAGCACTTGACCATGTGTGTGTATCAGCTTCTCGGCGTATCAGTTTTGGACACACTGGTACTAATCGTCAGTTTCAGTCGTTCGAAACGCTTATACGAAGACAGCAGTTAAGTGGTACCAGTCATAATGAACACCGAGAAACCACCTTACACTTACGCTTGCCTGATTGCCATGGCAATTGAATCCAGCCCAGAAAAAAGGCTGCTCCTTTCAGAAATTTACACCTACATTGAAGAACGCTTTGCGTTTTACAAAGGAGCCAAGAAGGGCTGGAAAAATAGCGTGAGGCATACCTTATCCTTATCCTTATCCTTTGTAAAGGTCCCAAAAGAAAAAGGAAAAGGACCAAGATTGGGACACTACTGGACCATAAATCCAGAAAAAGAGTGCGTTTATCGCCGAACGTGCGCCGGTAAAAGAATAAAGTTAGAAACATTCAACGCGAGTCATGCGCCTCTCACGTATCAAGGTAAGCTATTTTTGAAAATTGTTTGATGAATTATAAAAATTTCGAAAGGCTTTCTCTTTTGCATTAAATATTTCTTATTTCTTTTCAGTATTTAAGGGCATGTGTTACTTACTATATGAGTAAATTTAGATAACCCCGTTTTTTGTTTACAATTTTTAATTTTTCATAAAAATAATAGACCGTGTTAAAAATTATTTCTATAGTCTAGTGGAATAATTATCAACATTATCAATATTTATTATTATCAACATTATCAATATTTATCAACATTATATTTATCAACATTATCTGTGCAATATTATTCTTTTTTAAAAAGTAAAAATTGTGAGAAAAAAACAGGCTTATCTAAATTTGTTCATATGGTAAGTATCACATGCCCTTAAACATTAATTTACTTAATTATACAATTAATTATTTAAATTAAAAAATGCAGAAGCTACTTACAAGACACCGCCGATTCTCGAAGTTACCTACAAGACAGGAGAGATGCCTTATGGAAGTGGAGAGACTTTTTTTTTTGGAAATGAAGAACTGGGATTTAATAATCAACCGACTTTTACAATGAATCAGGATCATGTGCAGATGTACAGACACACTTCTACTTGTCAACCAACTTTTATAGACAATCAACATCATCATATACAAAATCAGCAATATTTCAATCTACAGAATCATCAAGAGGTTACAGATCATGCGGATCAAGGTAACATAAATTTTTGAAAATGTTATGTTATTTCTTAACGGTGTTGGAGCATTTTCAAACCACTAAAAATTAATGTAGACTCACACAAATCCGCCATTGTGGCCTTATCTCACCAATGCGCGGTGTTTAAGGCCGCTAAAATGATGTGTTCGAAGTGTTGCTTTTTTAGCGATGGTTTTCCGATGGTACGACCGGTGCTATCTGCTTATTTTCTGCAGAAAAAAAGCATCGAAAAACCATCGATAAAAAAAACGACACTTCGAACACATCATTTTTGCGGCCTTAAACACCGCGCATTGGTAAGATAAGGCCACAATGGCGGATTTTAATGCATTCCACAAAATTTTGCTATTTTTCTGTGTTTGTTTACATGTTTTCGTGAAATGCTGCAACAGGCTTAAAGAAATTTATATAATTTTAAGAGGTTTTAAGGCCATGTCAGACAAATTGAAGGATTTTCTCAAAGTTTTCTTCAAAGTTCTTGAAGTTTGAAAAAATTGTACTTAAAAATATCCATTTATTTTCTTTGTAGGTTTAAAATTCCACGTCCGTACATTGTTGCAGAGTTTGAAGTTCAAAAAGATGAACGTGATATTTATATCACCCATTCTTCTTGGATGGATAATTCTAAAACATCTTCCTTCTTTCCTCCAAAAAATTGGACAAAGAGGAATACGGATTTGGCCATCCAATCTGGCAGTAATCCAACTGCAGATTATGTCACATATAAGGT
>UCOK01015921.1:0-22900 GCA_900474325.1 Synergus umbraculus
ACTTTACTCCAATTTTGATTGATGAAATATAATGTAGTGTAACCGGAATCGGAAATTCTAAAGTATGCACGATGATTGATCAAATACAGATCGATGGTAACGCGTCGTATATAAATAATCGCGGGTGACACGTAAAATTTTAAATATGTATATTGTACAAAAAAGCTCAGTGATTATATCGCAAAATGGTAAACACACGTAAATGATAACTAACAAGAAAATACATATATTAAAATTCAATGTCAGTATTATAAAAAATCACGAAGTTTTTTTAATAAAATTTACCATCACAAAATATATCTAGCTTAAAACTTTAGGCGCTTCTGCGGTAACTTCCGATTCCGGTTACACTATAGCTTATTGAAGGAGAAAAGTTGTCTCAACTCTGCCTAAAAGATCTCTAGACTAACTGAGGTTAATCTAGAATTATTGAAAATATAACATGTTCCTATCCGTTCTCCATATTGGATCCGCAATCTTCTTCTTGAATTATTGACATTCGGATTCGTAATCAAGGACCTCGAAAACCTCCTTACACCATTTTTGAAAAGAATACAAAATTTATTTAACATTCTCATTCGCCATTTTGTTTTTGAAATTTTAGACGCCCGAATTCATAAGCAGCAACCTCGAAAACCTTCTTGTACCAATTTTGAAAATAATCAAACATTTATTTGGCATACTCGTCCGCAATATTGGATTCGACATTTTATTTTTGAAATTTTTAACACCTTATTCGTAATCAGCGACCACGAAAACTCCCTTACACCAATTTTGAAAAGAATACAAAATTTATTTACCATTCTCATTCGACATTTTGTTTTTGGACTTTCAGACGCCGAAATCGTATTTAGCGAACTCGAAAACGCCCTTAGACCAATTTTGAAATGAATCAAAAATTTATTTAAAAATACTCCTCCGCCATATTGGATCTGCCATTTTGTTTTTTGAATTTCAGACGCCGAAATCGTAATCAGCGAACTCGAAAACGCCCTTACACCAATTTTGAAAAAAATCAAACATTTATTTGGCATACTCTTCCGCCATATTGGATTCGCCATTTTGTTTTTGAAATTTTTGACACCGGATTCGTAATCAGCGACCTCGAAAACCCACTTACACCAATTTTGAAATGAATCAAAAATGTATTCAGCAACATAATATAAAAAATGATGTTTTTTAATCATTTTTCTCCCGTTGTAAAAAAAAGTAACCTGGTCATACTTTTCTTTCAGATATGTAAAAAAAACAGCCTGGTGATACTTTTCTTTCAAACTTGTAAAAAAAAGCATCCTGGTCATTTTTTTCTAAAGCACTGAAAAAAAAACGTCTTGAGCAACTCGATCTTTCAGACTTGTAAAAAAATAAGAGTGTGGACTTCAAGTCTTGTAAGAAAGAGCAGCTTAGCAGACTTTTTAAGTTGCAATAATTTTTTTATGTACAAAAGAGTACTCCGTGCACTAACGAACACGTGCAACTATGAGATCTATCTTTTCTCAGGTGAAAGAAAAAGAAACTCAAACCTTTCAAAGAAAAAAAAAGAGCTCGGGCGTTCTGATGTATCTAAAATGTGTGGTTTTGGTAAACCCTCGTTTATGTTATTTTATTTATTTTTGTTTTTGAAAGATTTGGACTCAGGGCTGATTTTATTTTATTTTTTTTTATAATTTCCGAGCCTTATATCGTTATCTCTACCTTCGAAATGTATACTCTTATCTTTTATCTTGTTGTGTTTGCAAATTCTAGTGAAATTGGTTATTTCTGTCCCAAGAAAGGACTGGCGCCAAATTATCTTTGATTGTTTAATTTATTACCGTGTGTTTCTTAAATTTTTGGGCCTATTGTGCGTCCCTTTTAGAGACTTTTAATTTATTTATTAGATTAAAAAAGTGGGCGTTACAATTGTGCGGACAAACCCTATTTTTGAAATTGGAGATCTAGTTTTGTTACACAATGATAGCAAGGCAACCAAACTAGAAAGAGAGTAGTTGGGGCCTTATACTGTGATAAAAAGAATCAACGAAGTTAATTACGAAATTCTTTATGATACACAGAGATATATAGTGCATGCTAATCGACTCAAACCTTTCTATCAATAAGACTGATAAGAAAAGCTTATAAAATTTCAGTATGAAGTTCATCTGGGCCACACTTCTCTACGTCCTAACTTTCTCAGCCGTCAATGCTAACCTGACATTCTCATCGTTCAGGGATGTGACAATCTTTGCCGAACAAATAGGGCCAGATAGACTCTACCACGCCACATGGCACCTGTACACGTCAATAGACACCTCCGAACTTGCAACTCGTCTTGAGCAACTACAAGGCTTACACAGCATGATTTCCTCAATTTGTCTCAATTGTGGGGAAGAATTTGAAATCAAAATGCTGAATGGTAGGATTCACAAATTGAAAATGCAATATTCAATACTGAAAAAACTACTGGGAGACGACAGACAGAAACGGGAATTGTTTAACATAATAGTGTTTCTAAGACTCTCTTTGGTACTCTGACAGAAGGAGATTTAGAATATGTAAATTCAGAACTCGATAAATTGTATACAGATAATAGAGTCCTCGCCACTGGTATTTCAAATCAGACTCAAATTATTAGAGCCTCATTGAACTCGGCTTCACATAACGCTGATATATTAATGGAACACAGCAAACAAAATGTTGAAAGATTAAATAAAATGACTACCTGCATAAATAACAACACTCAAAACATATTTATATCAAATCAGATCACTATGTGCACCATGATACTAGGAGAACTAAGCGAAGGCATCAACCTTGTAATCGACGCGATCAATGATGGAAAGCACGGTATTATCCACCCACAACTGTTAACACCCAGGATATTTTTAGATGCTCTTAAGGAATTTGAAGAGAGGTTAAATGTATAGTATCCAATACCTTTGAAAGACATCAATTTTCAACACATAATAGAAATTAGCGAAATAGGAATAGTCATACTAAGCGGTAACATTGTATACTCAGTGAAGATTCCTTTATTAGAAACCGATCAATTTAACACACAACATCTGATACCGATTCCGCGAAAACAAGGAATTAACTTTTTAGCACCCATTCCTAAAGATGAATATATTTTAGTGAATGATCAAAGAACCTTTTATGTACCTACCGACAAATACCTTTTGAAAGATTGTAAAATCTATGATAGGGTTAGAATTTGCAAGCGATGACAACCTACCTATCTTATTTCAGAAACAAATACTTGTGAAAATCAAATAATCCGAGCTAGTGTTCAGACGCTAGATTACAAAATCTATCAGATGTCACCTTTTAAAATTGAATTACTTGTTTATATCACTTTCACAAACAATCAAGGTTACATACTTATACCGGAAAAAGAACTCTCACTAAACATTAACTGTCCCACCGAGAATAGAGATGTAATCGACGAGCCGACATTGATACGAGCCAATGAAGATTGCATTCTTAATACCGAATCTACGATCATTAAATTAAGAAAAAGCGAAAAATTTCTAAAACACACCACTTATAAAAAAAAATATTACAATAGCCGTTTCTGTGGATGATTTAAACTTGTTACAAGATCGCTTCCTACCATTATAAAAATACATCGACTCGAGAACACTATCTGATTCCAGCAAAACTCTAAACGAGATAGAAAGCTCTCTAAGTAAAATTAAGTCTGACCAAAGTACAAAGTCCTGGACCGAAAAGCTGAGCGATTCACTTATATATCTAGGTTACACCGCAATATTAATAATAGCATTAATTAGTTTATATAAATGCGGTATAATTAATCTAATAGGGAAATGTATGCCAGCGATTTGTATTAAGATTTGTTGCCCTAGAAATGAAGTTACAAACAATATTACACCGCATGTTGTCACATACGTGCCTACAGCACCCTCACAAGACGAATCCAATGCGACGAATGTACAATCGCTCATCGAACAGCGTTTAGTCTAATTGAAGCGTAAAAACTAATTGTAACATTCTTCCAGGAGTAAAAATTATCTATCAAGGGGGGTGTAACACGGATGCTTGTTTAATTCTATATATAGAATAACTTTCTAAACCATCCCTCCCTCTACATTCGTTTCGGGAGGAAGTAACCACATTCCTGACCTACCCTGCAGCCCTTAGGAGGTCGATCAGCAGTCCACGTTGTATCTTCGCTACGGCAAGGTCTTCCACCACTCACAGAATAATAATAACTTTGTTTTAAAAGGAATACAATCCAATTTATTTAAATCCAAGTGACTAGACCGTCACATTCAGATACTTGCATGATATACTTCAGATACTTCCATGCGAACTTATTGTTATTTACTTACTTTTACTCATTTTCATTTTCAAATGGGTTACGGTTATGATGGTGATTAATCGATTATAATAACATCAGTGCAATAATAAAAAATAGTTTCACATGTTATGACAAATCTGCTGTCCGAATCATAACGATCGTATTTTGAACAACCATGGGCAACCAGCAAAGATTATAATTATAATATTAAAATATTATAATGCTAGATGCGGCACCTCACTAGCCGAACCTACAATAAATTCCAAGAACTAAAATCGATGTCTCTTTTCAACCAATGGCTTTTTTGTAGTTATTAGAATTGATTATAGATTCGCTAGTGAGGTGTTGCATGTAGATTCCTTGTGTTTTGCTTTCTAACTCTAAAGCTTTATAATATTTGACAATTCAGTCTAATGCGGGACTAAAATAGCCTAATCCGGGACTTTTTCCGGAACGTATTTCAATGCGGGACACGTACCTCAAATCCGGGACGGTTCCGCATAATCCGGGATGGATGGTCACTATAGTCTAGATATTAATATCAACACTCTCTCTCTTTCTCTCTTGATATCGAAATGAGTAGTAAATTAAGATATTTAATTAAGGATTACTACGTTAAAATAATCATAATAATTAATATGTTAAGTTTTAGTATTTAGGAATAAAACATTGATAAAGGACTTATCTTAATTTATAAGTAGTTTTAGATTTCTGCACGTGCCTTCTAGAAAGACACGTGTGCGATCAAGGCTAAGTCGACGGGCGTGACAAAGTCTTGCCGCCGCGATTCATGGAAATTCATGTCGATTCGCACCTCTAAATATGGTATCGTAATTACCCTTTGGCGACATCGAAAACCTAAAATTCTAAACATTCGTCTGGAATCGCAAATCAGTTTTGACAGTTTACGAACCTCTCTCTCTTTTCAGGCGGATCTTAAAATCTAGATCATGATTCGTTAATTAGTAATTAAATTGCATTACGTCAGCAGTTTCATTATTCGAACCTCCCACAAAAGTGTTGCCACACACTTTAGAATTGTGCTCGCCAAAGCTGTAAGTGTCGCAGCTCGAGATAAAATATCTTTGACGATATTGGAATTCGTCAACTTGTCTCTTCTCCGCGAATTATAATCATTATCGTGTGTTGTGTTTGGAACGTTTATAAAGCAGAATTTTGTGAATTGAAGAAGGAAGATTTGTCTTAAAATAAATAAAGTGTAGTATTCTCTTAAATATGGGTCATTCCATTTCAAATTTACAACCAAAATGTTGATTGCGCTGAAACTTTTTTTGTCTTTTTATAGACAAAAAGAAAGGACGCGTATTTTTTTTCAATATGATGTTGAGAGAGCTGATTTTTCTCTTGAACCAGTTTTGCGTGTACCGAAATTTACAACAGGTTCTCAGTCTATAAGAGGGCATAAGTCTTTCGTTTTTCAGGATTTGATTGGGGGTTATTCTACAAGTAAACCGTTATAACGTTATGCCTTACTATTATATATATGCCTACACATAGGCAACCCGAACTGCGGTTATCGACATAAGGCAGAGCGATGATCGCGAGCCTGGGTATAGGCCACCAAGCCTACACTTACCATCAAATTACAGAGCGGGCAAAATATCGATCGGAGAATAAATCCGCAAAACCATGCTAGGGTTCGCAATGCGTGTCTTTCCATACACAAGATGTTTCTCTAAGGAGCTAAAAGACGAGCATTTGGTCTCAGCCGTCACTCATCTTCGAGTCACCCAAAGCATTGGCTGGACATCGTCCTAGCGCTTAGAGTGACTTGAATTTTGCTGGCTAGAGATAGCCAGAGTGTTCCGACTTTTTATTCGGTGTGCTTTTTTCGGTTGTGTGGGACCACTCTACGCGGCCATTTTATTCCAGTTCGTCGCTGCAGTCTGCAAGGTAGTATAGACTAGAAGAGCTTCGTACGCTGCTCCAGGCTGGGGTTCTTCTACTCTTTACCTGAATTATTTTTCATAAATTTTTTCTAAGTCCCTTCGTACGCTGCTCCAGGCTGGGGGGACTTAGCCTCATTTTTTATTTTCACTGCTGGTTTATTTCTCATAAATTTTTCTAAGTCCCTTCGTACGCTGCTCCAGGCTGTGGGGACTTAGCCTCATTTTGATTTTTGCTGCTAGCTTTATACTTGTGAATTTTTCTAAGTCCCTTCGTACGCTGCTCCAGGCTGTGGGGACTTAGTCATATTCCGAGTTTATTTCCTGAGCCTCGCGACTTGGTTTCTCAAGTCTCGCGACATAGTTTATCTCCGAGTCTTGCGACTCAGTTTGCTTTCTCAAGTCTCGCGACTTAGTTACTCAAACCTCGCGACATAGTTTATTTTCCGAGTCTTGCGACTCAGTTTATTTCTCAAGTCTTGCAACTTAGTTTTTCAGGACTTGCGACTTGATATTTCTCTTCAGTCTCGCGACTTAGTTTATTTCTTCGGGCTTGCGACTCAGTTTATTTCTCAAGTCTTGCGACTTAGTTTATTTCTTCGGGCTTGCGACTCAGTTTATTTCTCAAGTCTTGCGACTTAGTTTATTTCTTCGGGCTTGCGACTCAGTTTGTTCTCAATTCTTGCGACTTAGTTTACTTCGCAATATTTTCGCGTGAAATTTCTAAGTCCGCACGTGCGCTTCGAATTTGCGAATCTCGTTGAAATCTCATAAGATTTCGAATTATTCATGCGTATTAATTTCGAGCCGTGTATTAACGGTGATTTAGCGACATTAGGGACATTCTCAAATGTAACATATCTCATTTGTTTAGAGTTAGGTTTCTGTTAAGTTCTCATGTGACTTATGATCTTTTAATTAGCTCGCGGAAATCAAGGGTTATTTAGTTAGGCGTTGGAAACTCTCTTGTGGTGGGAAATAGTTTATAACAGGCTGACTTGTTAGGTTTTTTAACCACGATTATATGCGCTCAGTCAGGGGCAAGAGAGGGATTTATTTGTTAGGTTTGCGTAATGCGTTAATGAATTTTATTTTGTTTTAGTTAACATTTAATTTCACTTATTATAAACATTC
This sequence comes from Synergus umbraculus, assembly GCA_900474325.1. Lineage (NCBI taxonomy): Eukaryota > Metazoa > Arthropoda > Insecta > Hymenoptera > Cynipidae > Synergus > Synergus umbraculus. Next base: position 7,342 of record UCOK01015921.1, read on the forward strand.
ATATTTAAATATCAAGAGACTTATCGTTTTCTCGGTTTGCGATGAATGAGCTTTAGTTTATATCGAGTCTTTCTTATCACTAACAAATTTGTATTATATCGAGTCTTTCCGTAGCCGGGAACCGATATTATCTTGCAATATTTTGGTTTTTTGTTTTGAATAAACGTTGTTATTGTTAATTAATTATTGCGTCTTTACTTGCCTCCCTTGGGAACCGTCCCACTCCCACGATTCCAGCCTATGAGAGGGCATAAGGTCTTACATCCGCAATAAGCTACGAAATATAAGCATTAGACATCAGGACCTTAAAGACCAACCCACAGGAATCGTTACACCGTTTGCAAATCAGAATAATGTTCTCGAAATTTAAGATGTAATATTTCTTAAATATAAAACCGTGTTTTCGTTACAAAAGATTTAGGCTATACAAGGCCTAACAGTTTATAAAGAGCAATGTCTTCTCTGACTATCCAAACGAGAGTGTCTAAAGATTTTACCGAAGGAATTATAATTACTTCGACGTCAATTTAAAGCGAATCTCGAATGATTCGTCCAATCATTAATGATTATCGAGTTACATGGCTAATATGAATTACTCGTGTTTACAGACTCGTAGCGTAGCTAGAAAGCACCGTAGGTCTCAGACGAGCTATCAAATAGTCTTTACAAAAAGAATTGCTTTGAGTTATTTGTGGAGTGGATACTCAAGCTCCCCTCCAATCCATTTTTTGACATAGAGCTCCAGACGTCAAGAATCCATCGGTTTTTCATAATTTGGAACCCTCCTCGTTACAGCGATCCCAATTGAGTGTCGACAACCGTCTCTTGTACATTTGGCATGTTAACAAAAAAAAAAGAACAAAAGACATAAATACAAAAAAGTTAATTTTTACCGAAAGTGCTCTTTGGAAATGACTCTCGCTTAGACAATATGCTTATGATTGGATTCCCCTTTATTTTCAGTTCAAGATTAGTAACGAGGAAAAATCCATCTCGTTACATTATATAATAGCGATTCATTAATCATTATTATTACTGAATATACTTACCCGCAAAATACCAAATATCTTCGGACTACTGGCAGATAGAAGCGACATGAGTAGGTCAATTATTGAAATTATTACAAGTGAACCATCCATTATGTTCCAACCAGAAGTAAAGTATGCACTAGGACCATAAAGCATACCAGAAGCTACTACCTGTGAAAATAAAATATACGTTCAGTTCCCCATATTTTGGATCATATATAAAAGAGAAGGTGGAAAAAAAGAAGTCTTTAGACTTTCTAGAAAAAAATATAGTTGTAATCTTCAGTTCGTTAAATTTCATCTCACATGGGTTAGATTTTAACATTTTAAATGCAGTTTATGCTTTCTATTTAACTTTAAGTCCAATCGCGCGCTTGAGCGCGCGTTTTTCGTATTTGAAATATTTTACGTCATTAGGCTTACTGCTCACTTCATGCGTAACCAGTGGTAACGCTGACGTCAGGAATTGAGGTAACGCTATGAAGTTAGCTGAAAGTATGTTCTTTTTATAATAGGATCGTTAAAGTTCATTCTTTTGAATTCTGCAGGTAATTGTTGGCGGCTTGCTTTTGGTTTTACTTTAACGAGTATGTTGTTAAGACAGGAAGGAAAGAACCAAACTTTTCGCGATAACTCTTACAATAAGGACAATTGTTAATTTTTACTCCTTTGTCGCCGCAGCGATAACAAAAAGGCTCCGAACATTTTATTGGCCAATTCGAAAATTCGTGAGATCTTCCACCGCATTTCCAACATCCCCAATTATCGTTTTCTCTAACCGTTTTAAAGTTTTTTCACTAATACCTTTAAGTTTAGCAATTTTTAAAACTATCAAGGAAGGAATTTCATTCTGGATACTGGCTGGAGAGAGATGGATTTTGGAGTTGGATTTCGTCTTTAAGGATTTACTACAGATTGATTTAACATAATTACATTGCAAAATAGGATGATGATCATTGAGGATATACCATCATTTCTTCTTAAAACAGATATCACAGGTCTGCAAAATATGAGGTTGTGATTGTATGGAAATACCGATAGTCATATCCGAAGTAATTTGCGGCGTAAAACCCGAATCAGGGCTCAGAATTGCACCATCACGTTATGTTTTCGAGTAGTTCTAATCAAAAAGTGCGAAAAACACGGTTTTTCGCTATATTTGAACACCAATAACATAGCAAATTTTTTATTATTTTTCAAATCTGATAAAACTATTAAAAAGGTCCACTTTTCAGCTTTTCATTTCACTATTTAAAAGTATGATTTTAATTTTTCTAACTGGAGATATCGCCGATTAAAAAGAAAGGAATTACAGGTTTCGCAATGACCGACATATGGCGGGAAAAAATAATAGGATGTCCAATAGGGCGTATCGAAAAAAAAACTTGTTTGCGAGAAGTTCTAATAGCAATGAAATCCTTCTTTGGGGAGTCAAAAACACTCCCATACAAAAACATACAAAAGACATGAAAATATTTAAAAGTGATATATTTCTCTCTATTTGGAAAGAAAATTAATTTTCGGTATCTAAATTTAAAAAAAAATAGTTCGAAGTAAGTGAATTTGTACCTGCATAGTAAAAAATGATTCAAAAATTATTTACCCCTATTTTCTTAGAGTTACTACAATTTTTTCGACTATTTGACAATGAAATGTCTGATATATGTTAAGAAGAATGTATTTTAAATATCATACAACTATTATATGTATATTTTTTAAAATATATTCTTATATATCAAACTAAATTAAAAAATTGTCGGATTAGTAACACAGTATTACCATTGCTAATACTGTGATAATTTAATGACATTAAAACAAGCTAATATATGTTCTGACTATTTTTTTATTCAGTTTGATGTATAAGAATATATTTTAAAAAATACATACAATAGTTGTATGATATTTAAAATACATTCTTCTTAACATATATCAGACATTTCATGGTCAAATAGTCGAAAAAATTGTACTAACTCTAAGAAAATAGGGGTAAAAAATTTTTGAATCATTTTTTACTATGCAGGTACAAATTCACTTGCTTCGAACTATTTTTTTTTTTTAAATTTAGATACCGTAAACAAATTTTCATGCCAAATAGAGAGCAATATATTACTTTTAAATATTTTCATGTCGTTCAAAGTCAATAAAAATTATTTTAATGTCAAAATTCCTTATATATGATGGTTGTACTATCTTTCCAACACATTCGCACTAACATATATTACACATAATGTGGTCAAATAGTCCTAAAACTTACCGCAAATCAACGAAAATAGGGAAAAAGTCGAGTTTTTTCGATTTTTTGAAAATTCAAAGTCAATTAGGGGGGGTAAAAAATATTTTAATGGAATTTCTGTTATACAGGTATAAATCTGCATGGTTTAAACTATTTTTATTGATAATTGAAAACTTCAAAAAAAATTTTTTGCTCTTCCAATTAAAAGAAGTGTTTCGTTTTTTTTTTTTATTTTTAGCGATATCTGCATTGCGGAAACAGAAGGAATTTTTTTTTTTTAATGAAACTTTAGGGGAGTGTTTTTGACTCCCCAAAGAAGGATTTCATTGCTATTAGAACTTCGCGCAAACAACTTTTTTTTGTTCGATACGCCCTAATGTCCAATTTATTTTTGAATAGCAGAGCACTACCTGTCGTGGGTTTGAAGTTATTTCGTTTGAGGTTATGAGGTTATAGCGTACGTGGGTGTTTTAAGCAGAACCCTGCATTTGTAACGAGTGATTACGCCCGTGTGCGTATCGCACGCACACTCTTTATCGAACCTCACAGTCGCCATCTTCGCTCCCGTACTTCTGCATTAGACTCTCATTACGTAACATCGGTCTTCTCTCCAAGCCGTCTGCTATCCAGACAGGTTCCATAAAACCACCCGCAGGAGAACAATTCTTCAATCTAGCTGGGCGAGACCCATCGAGCAGATCGGTGAGCTCTCGCCTGGTGAAAACTCAAGTTCTTTTCCTACCAACAGGAGCAACTATGGTAGTCAAAGTACCGGCGAAATCGCAAGGTATAGGCGCAACTATCCTTGTCGATTTCCATATGCTTTCGTATGGAGAATTGCCAACGCTCAGGTCGACGGATAATATTTAGTAGGAGCACCTACAAATATTATCCACAAAAACGCATTAGAGATTGATACAACCGAACCTTACATTATTTTTCCTATCAGTCCTCTCTTCTCTCCGTACCGTCAAAACCGTTGAAGTAAGAGAGCTGAAACGTTAAATATTGTATTCCGCCAAATCGCCTGTATGTCTAATTCGTTTACGAATCTATCTAAATTGTATCTTATTTTGACAATCCAAAATATCTACGATTGCAGGACGAATAATCACTTCTTCCGTCTTCGTTCAGACATATTCACACATCTACAGACAAACAGCAAAGTCAGCCACACGTAGATTCTTTCACTCTTTTTTTGATATTTTATTAAATTCACACAGTTAGATATGGAAATTATAGGGAATAAATATGCATTGTTATATATTTTCGGTAAAACTCAATTGTTTGATTTTTCATTTAATTATCTTTAAAACCTGACCCTGGCTCGTGTTTGAGGTTATGAGGCTTCAGCCTACTTAGGTTTGGAATAGCAGATTCCTACCTGCCGACAATGATTGCTAGTTCATATAACGCCTCTTTCATCAGAAATAAGAATGAAGAAACAAATTGACGTCCTATCGTTTTTTCTCGCCATATGTCGATCATTGCGAAACCTGCAATTTCTTTTTCTTTAATCGGCGATATCTCCAGTTAGAAAAATTTAAATCATACTTTTAAATAGTGAAATGAAAAGCTGACAAGTGTGTAAAGTAGGCAAATCCCGATGAGTGTGAAGTTGGCATCACGAGCCGAACGCGAGTGATGGCATCACAAATCGGGGATTGTCTTCTTCTCACATGTCAAGTACAATACTTTTCACAGTGATTCTAAGACAAGTTCGATTTTCGGAATATGCTCCGATATTTGATATCATGCAAACCTGTGTAATTATAAGGTGGTCATCTAAGAAGAAACACACAATAAAAAGTCGAACATTAATTGTTCCAAGTAGAGTGTAGAAATACCTTTACAAACATTTCCAATGCAAATACTCCTGTGAATATGTAATTTGCACTGGACAAAAATATTCTTTCTCGACTATCTGGAGGTATATTCGGTCGTTCCATTGCCAGGGTAATACAGTTTAATCCAATGAACAGTAGGACAGCATTATCAAACCACTTTTGATCAACGAACCATTTGCACAGTACCCGAAACCTGCAAAAAGTTTTATATTAAACTAGATTTCCAATTCTGTTGAGTTCAGACTAAAGTTGTTTTCAATTTTTAGAAATTCTTTGCACACAATTTTCTTGAATATTTTGGAATTTTGTGGGGAAAAAATTCGATAACCTGATATAACTTTGTACTTTTTTCGTATGTTCCACAATTAATTACCTAAGCAATGCGCAGAGAGCCAGGAGAGCAACAAAAGTGGCAAAAAACTTACTTTTATATCCACAGGATATATAACATAGGAAATTCTTTTGGACATATTGCAGAAGATTTTTGCAACACTGTAAAGCATTTCGTTCAAAGTACAATACTTTTCACAGCGAGTCTAAGGCAAGTTCGATTTTCGGAATATGCTCCAATATTTGACAGGTCAGTCGTACTATCTGTTACCGTGTAACGGGCAGTATTGTCGCCCGTCACATATTCCCATCCTTCAATATCTATCGCTATCAAGTTGCGTCACCGAGCGGGCGGGGCGAGAGTTCCACTTGCCGGTTCCCCCTACTACCCACCGGCTACGTGTTACGTAACAGCAAGTACGACTGGCAGGCACCCCTACAGCCGTACACTCAGATAAAGGATACGTCGGCTCTCACCGACCTATCCTGGGACAACCTGAGGATGATTTCCAGAACCTAGGGAATCATAACATACCGTCATTTCTATCCTTAAGAATATGAAACCATCTGTTACTTGACCAGCGGGCACCCCCATGGCCAGCTGACAGACGAAGAGTACGCCAGCCCAAAACCTGGCCTACTCCTGGTTCATTCCTGTCTCCCCTTTACAAGTACCATCCTAAAAGACCCACTCTAAGTTTGACCAGCGGGCACCCCCATGGCCAACCTTGGAGGCAAAGGATGTGTTGATTTTATAAATCAACCCATCCTGGGGCATTCCTGTACGAATAGAACCTGAGGAACGTCGTCGTGGATAAATAAAAAGGGAAGACAAGAAATCATAATCTACCTCTTCTTTCTCTCTCAGACGTACCGTAATACATATCACTTAGAGAGAGAGGGAATCAGGAGATAGCGCCCGTCTCGACCGCCAGTGATACGTGACTTATGTAGTGACGTCACTAACTGTCGTACTTAAATTATGCTTTCAGGTGGTACAGTAACATGCAACGATGCCTTCATCTGTTTTGTAACGACCCAACCTTGTTTTGCATTAAAATCTTATGGAAATCAGGGTTAGGTCGTTATAAAAAAGAGGAAGGCATCGTTGCATGTTACTGTACCCGATTAACTCTCACTCACACACAGACATGCGTTCGCTCTCTCTCGTACATAATATCCACTCTCTCATGTACACACCGCACGTAAAACCTCAACACAAACATATCAATTTTGTATTGTTAAAATTATTATTTCATATCATTCTTAAATTCAATTAAAGTCATTTAGTTTCTAATTTAGAAATGTATTTTTATAGAAAAATATAGCACTTATGTTATTTTGTTAAATATAAACCGGATGTTAATTTATTTCTTGCTCTTAAAATCGATCCTGGTTCGACTGAAGCATCCGGTAGGGCAAAGATAATAAAATGTGACTGCCAGATAGAGGAGTCACCGAAAACACCACCGTTACAACCGGTCAAAAAATGCTGAAGAAGGACCTTATTTTATTAAAAACATTGTAAATTTTTGTCATTTTTTAGTATCAGATATCAAATAAGTATAAATATATGTGCAAAATGAAGTTATATTTATAATTTATTCCAAAACATCAACCAAAAGGTAGGAAAAATGAATTTTTTTTCTCATTTTTATTTTAAAAGAATATTTTAAACATATTTTATAAGTTTTATATAAATATTATTATAAAAAGATCATTTACTAATTAAAAAATAAAAGTACTAATGGCTAATTACATATCTCTCACTTGTTTAAGGAGAAAACTTCTAAACAGGATCTCGACGGATGTGGGGACAGTATTGGACATTTCGTAACAATGCATAATTTTTATATACAATATAAAAGTTATTTATTCTTAATACAATATCATAGTTCGTAATAAGTTTAAAATTATAATTTTTTATTTTTATAAAATATTTAAATTATTTTAATAACTTTTCCATTTTCCTGAGCAACTTGCCGATTTACTTCTAACTTTCTTTTCAGAGCATTTAACTCTTCATTTTGGTTAGTCTGTAAACAAATTAAGATTCAAATTTAATATAACTGCATGTAGAATACGATAAAAGAGTATAAATGTATTTTCGGGTGCAGTATTGGACATTTTGCACTTGCTTGCTTCTCCTTACGAAAAGGATAGGTTTAAAACATCGCGGATAGTCGCATTCGTAAGTGAATTGAAAACAATAAATAATCGTACGTCTATGATATAATTAAAAAAATTTCTTATCATTTTCCCAGCTGGACAGTAGTGGACACCCGTTGCACAATAATCCTTCGATTATTTTGCCACTCACACAAAATATTACGCGAAGGCAAAAATGAGCGCCTTTTGGCAAAATTAAAAAAATGAAAATGAGGAACACGTTTTCGCTCATTTTTTTGGTAGATATAATCATAATCTGCTAGAAGTAATGAATTAATATCAAATTACTAGGCTTCTATTTTAATAAACAATTTATTTTGTTTAGTATAACTGAAGAAAAATGGAATATATATTTCAAGATAACATATCGTAAGTGCCCTAGGGAAAGGGATAGTAGTGGACATTTTGTCTGCTTTTAGGTCTGCCATTCAGTTCTAAATTGATTTTCAACATTAATAAGTTTTAATATTAGTAGATAATACTTCATTTTAATATAATAATCCCAAAAGTTGCAAAAAAATAAAAAATAAAAATATGTTTTTTGGTAGGGGCACATGGATGTTACCTTTTATTTTGCTGCGAACACAATCGATTTTATTCATTTCAGTCGGATTAGCACTACATATGGGTCATTCCATGAGATATTTACCCCTAAAGAATAGATTCGTCTAAAATATTTTTTTTTCCTATTCTACAAACTAAATAAACTGACAGGTATTTTTTTATTTTGATATGATATGCGAAATTGTTCAGATATTAATTCTTGAAGTCACGAAATCGGAAAAAGAGCTCTTTTTCAAATATTTATTGCTTTTAAACTATTCTGTAGAAGAAAACGGTATCTACTGAAAATGTTGATGATTGCTCGTCCGTTTCGAGTACCTTTTAATGCAATAAAATAATTTGTTTATTTATATAAAAAATATTCAATTACTTTAAACAAATGTCATTATCTCAAAAAACGTTTTCGCGAAGTTGATTTAATTTAGTACAAATTTACATCATAGTCTACAACAGTTCTGATAAAAATTTCAGAGTGGTGGGCGAAATAGTTTTCAAGATATATTCGATTATGTAGTCTCGTGTCAGCTCCGACTGTCGCGTCGCATAGTGTTCCGGATCGGTGTTTTTTTGTTCAAAATCGGCTACAGCTTACAATTCTCAACCGATTTGGACTTTTTTTTTTTAATATTTGGGAATAATTGTACAAGACCGTCTATAGAATGGATTTTTGAATTGAAGCATGAATAATTATTTATATAAGTCAACAATCAGGAAAAGTGAAACTTTTTGAGAATGTGATTTTTTTTCTCCGAATATAAGTCTGTCTTTTCATTTTTTCATATAAATATGTTATTTTTCTTATTCAATTGACGTAAAATATGTTTAAAAAAAACTTATAATTTGTTTATAAAATTATTATAATATCAGTTGTTATTAATATATAGTCATTCCTTATTATTGAAATATTACTGTTCGGTTGTCTGGAAGCCGTTTTAATTGAAAAAATAACACAGGCACACAAAAAAAGGTGTTTTTACAGAAAGGTGACCTATATACCATTATGTTTTACGGCACGCTGATTCCGAATTTGATGTCCGTTTACCCCCACCACGTCATAATTTAGGTGAATTGAAGGTTAAATCGCCAAAAAAAAATATATTAGAAATGACCACTATTCGTAACGTTTTTGGAGTCCCTGAATCCGAATCCGAGGTCCACTTGACCCTCTCGAATCATTATCAAGGTCAATTCAAGGTCAAACCAATAAATATTGATAAAAATAGATTTTTTGATTGCAGATTCGGAAAGAGCGAGCAATTTTACGTCCAGATATGGTATTATCAAATTTTTTCAATCAAGACATCATAGATCAATTAGAGGTTATTTACGTCATATATAAAGTTTACACGGTATTGGAAATTTAAGAAAAAATGGTCATGTGAGACCATAATGATACGTTTTTGGGGTCTCTGAATCCGAATTTGAGGTCCACTTGACCCTATCGAATCACTATCAAGGTCAATTCATGGTCATACCGGTAAATATTGCAAAAAATTTATTTGTGACTGCAGACTCGGAAATGAAGGGAATTTTTACGTCCAGATATTAATAAAACAAATTTTTTTTCAGTTTTCAAATTAAAAATTTTTTTTTTAATTTGCAAATTTAAAAAAATTTTTTTTTCACCTTACTTGCAGCGACAATATATAAAAACATGAAAAAATAAATAAAACAAAGAACTATGAACTTTTCAAATGTGTGATAGGTCTATGATAAGTCACTCTTTATTTCTTTTGGAAGGAACCCTTTTGTCTTCGAAAGATCTGCGTAGAGGATTTCTTTTTCTTTACAAAGTGTCTGGCTGTTTTGACCTTTTAAGCGACCAGCAAACATCTACCATCATATTTACATCCCATCTTCCTTGATAGCGACGTTCCATTTCCTTAATATCTTGGTGAAATCGTTCACTTTGTTCTTCGCTATAGTCTCTGACATTTTCTAAAAATGCAAAAAAAAATTAAGTTCACTCAAACTAGCTCGACTAGAAGAGGGATATCGTGGGGGCGCAGAGACATATCAAACTCAACATGATGAGGTTTAAAAGAAAGGAAATATTAGAATTTATTACAAAAGATATGAGGTGAAATAGTGTATAATGATTACATTTTATGAATGAGATGAGAAATAAAAGAAAAGATTAATGCAGTTCGAATAATCTTTAGTTTGAAATTTTACAGACATCGAAATTATTCAATATAAGCGATGTTAAATTGTCCTCAGAACGGTTCATAACCTTGAATGTATTTACATTCAAGCAAGCTAATTACTCTATCTAAATACAACTTTATACAAACTTTGATAAAGATTCTAATTTCCGGAATCTGAAACTTATTCGTTTTAAATACCAAGAAAATTAAGGAACTAGAATTCTTAAATTCTTATAATCTCAAACAAATCTACGTATCAAACACGAAAAATGTACAAGATGGCGAGAAGCCATGACACAAGCGTCTACTCAAAAATCGAAAATTAATAAACTACACGATATACGTCTCATTAATCATTTTTCCAAATTAGCATCAGCGAAATATAATCTTCAAATTAAATGCTCAAAACATACTCGAAAAAGAAGAAACTAATAACTTTAACACTCGCTTGCCAAACTATACAATGCCATCGTATGGGCGTTGGTTGAGTGTTATATAACTCGAAATATGCGAAACAAAATAATTTACATGGGAGAAACGCTATTTGCTGGCGCCTACCTTACTTTTCGAAGACCAAAGTACCGAGTAATCCAACCAAGGGAGAAAAGGCACAAACTTGGTTATTAGAGAAAAGTTGTAACGTAGTTATGCACTCTGTAAATTTTAGGATTCTTCCCATAAATTACGTGAAAAGTTCACACGTGAACAGCCAGCACAGAACTGAATGTTCCAGGCGTTGTCCGTCTGAGTGCGCAGTCGCAGTTACGTATCTTGCGTTACTCCGAGAGCTGCTGCCCTCTTTATGCGTGGAACGGAGCTAGCGTTAGCCATTATGGCTGCGTCCACGTATTTTGACAGCTCTTGTGTCATTTCATACTAAGATGTGAGATGTGCAAGCTTTGTACTATTAAAATTCAATAACATCTATTGTATGGGAGAGTGATCAAAAATATAAAGTATAGGCGATTGACACGTCTCAGACGGCAAATAACTCCTCTCTAAACATTTAAATAGTTGCAGATGGTTAGGTCTGTGTTCTTCGGAAACAAGGTAAGCGGCAAATACAAAATCAAGTTACGGCAATAATATAATCATACTTAAAACTAGTTAATTCTATTTTCAATTCTATTTGACTCTCACACATCCACACTAGCATTCATACACTTATATTTAATTGAGTTCCTACTGGCTGTTCTGTTTTAGTTCCCGTTTATTTAATTTAGTCTGGGGAGAGGATCAGCAACGTGGTAAAAATCCACAACGTTACATGATAAAACATTAGTTAGTTAATTTTCAAATATTTAAACAAATAACGTTTGTTTACACATTTTATTTTAAATTCGTTTTTTATTATAAAAATGTATACAATTGGACTATAATGGTATATTAATAAACATTGTTTAGTAAATTTCAATTATTTAAATAAATTCCATTTGTTTATAAAATTTTTTTCTAATTTTTTTTTAACAAAAATTGTTAGCTTGCAACTGGATGGGAAATGAAGCGTACAAAATAGGAAAACAAATTGTTTCCCAAATAAAAGTAGACAACGACGTTTTAGAGAGAGCTGTAAAATTGATTTCTGATTTTAATAGTATAATAACTCGAGATGAAAATCAGAAACAATTTCTACTACATGTCGTTAAAGAGTATAACAAAAACTTCCCCGATTCCAGTAAAACTACATTATCTCGCGACATATAGTAATACACCGAGCTGTAGTTGTAAAAATGTAGATAATAAAAGAAAACATTACAGAATGCAAAAATGTAATTATATAATATAATTATAACACAATTATGTATTACTTGGGAAGAAATTGTTTAAACCCATTAGGATCGTTTCAGCAAATTAAATGTACATATTTAAAAAAATTATGGTTAGTTTAATAATAAATGTTCCATGATTATTATTAGTTTCAAATAAAGAATAATTTGTAGATAAATTTGTTTATTGGAATTTATTTAAACAATTATTCATTAATTAATATATGTTAATCAACATTTCAGTATGTACACAGTAATTTTTTAATAAAAACAATTTCCTTGAAAACAATTTTTTTAATCAAATGGAATTTGTTTAAATAATTGAAATATACTAAACAATGTTTATTAATATACCATTATAGTCCAATTGTATGTATTTTTATAATAAAAAACGAATTAAAAAAAATGTTTCAACAAATGTTATTTGTTTAAATATTTGAAAATTAAATAACTAATGTTTTATCAATAAACCATTAGACCAATAGCAAACATTTTTATGATAAAAAACGAAATTTTCAAAAAAAAAAAAATTAAACAAATGATAATCGTTTAAATAATTAAAGATTTATTAAAAAATGTTAATAAATATTTCAATAGATTAATACTAATAATAATTATTAAGAAAAACAACGGGGATAAAATGCTCAGAACGTCAATTTCATGAAAAATGGTAATTTTAGCTTTTAAGGTTAGTTTTCAAGGTGTGTTAGGGGATGAGATTGAAGTTTGCATCGTTTACGATAAACGAAAATGAAAAAAAAAAATTTGTTGATGGGGTCAAAATTTTATTGCTGCTAACAAGTCTTTGCAACGCTAAAGCACCTCACAAAAAGTTTCATCCCCCTAGCACAAAAGGACCGCACCCCACATCATCCCTTAGAACTGAAATATTCCTCAAAACTTCTCTAATTCTCCGGGACAAAATTTTATTGCTGATAACAAGTCTTTACAACGCTAAAACACCCCACAAAAAGTTTCATCCCCCTAGCACAAAAGGACCGCTCCCTACATCATCCCTTAGAACAGAAATATTTTTCAAAAACCCACTAATTCTCCGGGTCAGAATTTTATTGCTTCTAAAAAGTCTTTACAAAGCTAAAACACCCCACAAAAAGTTTCATCCCCCTAGCACAAAAGGACCGCACCCCACATCATCCCTTAGAACTGAAATATTCCTCAAAACTTCCCTAATTCACCGCGTCAAAATTTTATTGTTGAGAATAACTCTTTTCAATGCTAAAAGTCGTCGAAAAAAGTTTCATCCCCCTACCACAAAAGGACTGCACCATACATCATCCCTTATTACTGAAATATTCCTAAAAAATTTGTGCTAGGGGGATGAAACATTTTTTGATGTCTTTTAGCATTGAAAAGGCTTGCTATCAGCAATAAAATTTTGACCCGGAGAATTAGTGGGTTTTTGAAAAATATTTCTGTTCTAAGGGATGACGTAGGGTGCGGTCCTTTTGTGCTAGAGGGGTGAAACTTTTTGTGAGGTGTTTTAACGTTGTAAAGAATTGCTATCAGCAATAAAATTTTGACCCGGAGAATTAGGGAATTTTTAATAAATATTTCTGTTCTAAGGGATGGTGTAAGGTGCAGTCCTTTTGTGCTAGAGGGATGTAACTTTTTGTGAGGTGTTTTAGCGTTGTAAAGACTTGTTATCAGCAATAAAATTTTGACCCGGAGAATTAGGTAATTTTTAATAAATATTTCTGTTCTAAAGGATGGTGTAGAGTGCAGTCCTTTTGTGCTAGAGGGATGAAACTTTTTGTGAGACGTTTTAGTGTTGTAAAGACTTGTTATCAGCAATAAAATTTTGACCCGGAGAATTAGGAAATTTTTAATAAATATTTCTGTTCTAAGGGATGATGTAGGGTGCGGTCCTTTTGTGCTAGGGGGATGAAACTTTTTCTGAAGTCCTTTAGCATTGAAAAGGCTTACTATCAGCAATAAAATTTTGACCCGGAGAATTAGGGAATTTTTGATGAATATTTCAAATCTAAGGGATGGTGAAGGGTACTTTCCTATTGTGCTAGGGGGATGAAACTTTTTTTGATTTGTCTTAACATTGAAAAGACATATTCTCAGCAATAAAATTTTGACCCGGAGAATTAGTGGGTTCTTGAAAAATATTTCTGTTCTAAGGGATGATGTAGGGTGCGGTCCTTTTGTGCTAGAGGGATGAAACTTTTTGTGAGGTGTTTTAGCGTTATAAAGACTTGTTATCAGCAATAAAATTTTGACCCCGAGAATTAGGGAATTTTTGAGAAATATTCCAGTAATAAGGGAAGGTGTAGGGTGCAGTCCTTTTGTGCTAGAGGGATGAAACTTTTTGTGAGGTGTTTTAGTGTTGTAAAGACTTGTTATCAGCAATAAAATTTTGACCCGGAGAATTAGAGAATTTTTGACGATTATTTAAGTTCTAAGGGATGATGTAGCGAGCGGTCCTTTTGTGCTAAGGGGATAAAACTTTTTTTGGCATTTTTTAGCATTGAAAAGAACTATTCTCAGCAATAAAATTTTGACCCGGAGAATTAGGGAATTTTTAATAAATATTTCTGTTCTAAGGGATGGTGTAGGGTGCGGTCCTTTTTTGCCAAAGGGATGAAACTTTTTGTGAGGTGTTTTATCGTTGTAAAGTAGTATTATAACAGGGCCGGTTCTGGATAGATTAGAGTTAGTGCATGTCCGTGTGAGCTTGCATTGGTGTGAGTGTGTCTGTGTGAATTTGAATCGCAAGGGTAGGAATGTGGGTGACGTCATAGAAATGATGACTCATTTCCGATGATAAGAATTTTTAACATAAACAAAGGGTGTTTCAATTACAGAAAAACAAAAGTATCGGGTTACGTAGGAATTCCTGAGAGATGACGTCATAGTTTGATGCATGTCGAAAAAGGATTTACCCCCGGAGAAATTTTGTGTAAACTGGACGTGTCAAGTTGCATAGAATTCTGAGAAATGGCGTCATATTACATATTTCTATGCAAGTCCAAACCTGTTTTACCCCCACTCCTGAGAAAACTATCATGCAGGGAGAAATTAAATTACAGAAAAATAAAAGTATCAGGTAACATAGGAATTCTTAAGGGATGGTGTCATACTTTCATGCAGGGAGAAAGTATCAAATTACAGAAAAAACAAAAGTATCCGGTAACATAGGAATTCTTAAGGGATGGTTTCATACTTTCAGAAATTAGATAAAAAGTCCTATATAAACCGCAGCACATCCCTTAACTTTCGAGTGCAACAGCAAATGCCAAGTAGTAAGCAGCATAAAGAGTTAAAGATTCGAATTGAATTATTTTTAAAGGAAGTTAAAGAATTAAAACAGTTAGTGAAAGTGTATTCTAACATTCGTGAAATATCAAAAAATTTCGAAAACCTAACAATAAAAAAGTAAATATTTTCTGAAAAGTGAATAAAAGTTTTAAATCAATTACTAAAAATGGATTTTAGTAAACTCAACAAG
>UCOK01015923.1:0-28938 GCA_900474325.1 Synergus umbraculus
ATTTTCGACAATCGATACTTGCCGAATCGTAACTTCCGCGTAAATTAAATTTGAAATTTTGAATTTGGTTTCGTTAATAATCATTTTGTCACGAGTCTAAACTCGAACTACATTGAAAATCTAGGAATTTTAAGGGAATTTTATGGAATTTTTAAAGATTTCATGAAAGATAATGGGATTCTAAATGTTATCGTAGAATTTTAAAGAATTTCAAGAAGTTTCTGGGAAGTTTTAGAATTTTTCATGACTCTGATTAGATTTCAATCGTACTTCAAGGTACTTTTATAATTTTAAAATATGTATGTTATGGGATTTAAATAAGGAATTTTAAACTTTATAGGGTATTTTATTGAGAAATTTCCAAAGATTTTTATGATTTTTAAAAGATTATGTAGAATTTACAAAGATTTCGAAGTTTTTCGTAAAATTTTAAGGGTTTTCAAAAAATATTTCTATAATTTATAAAAGATTTTGTAATATTTTTAAGGATTTCAAGTTGATTTAAGTGATTTTTACGAAATTCAAGAGATTTTTAGGATATTAAAACGATTTTGTAGAATTTTATGGGATTTTAAAATATTTTGTGAAATTTTAAGGGATTTTAAAATCTTTATAAGAGTTTTATGAGGTTTTAAGGAATTTGAAATATTATCCAGAAATTTTAAGGAATTTTATGAAATTTCTAATGATTTAAAGTGATTTCGAGAGATTTTACTGATATTTAAATAATTTTGTGAGAATTTTAATGGATTTCATGGAATTTGATGAAATATCTAGTGATTTGAAGAGATTTGAAGAGTTGAGAAATTTCCAAAGGTTTTTATAAATTTTTAGAGATTTTCACTAATTTTAATATGGATTTCGAGAGATTAATGATTTTGAAGGTTTTTATGTGAATTTTTACCGATTTTTAAGTGATTTTTACGAAATTCAAGAGATTTTTAGGATATTAAACCGATTTTTGAGAATTGTATGGGATTTTAGAATATTTCCTGAAACTTTAAGGGATTTTATTGGCTTTGTAAGAGTTTTATGAGATTTTAAGGAATTTGCAATATTATCCTGAAATTTGAATGAATTTTAGGAGATTTCTAATAATTTTAAGTGATTTCGAGAGATTTTTCTGATTTTTAAAAGATTTTGTGAAATTTAAAGGGATTTCATGGAATTTGATAAGATATCTAATAATTTTAAGGGATTTTAAATTTGAAGGAATTTCAAGAGGTTTCTAGAAATTTTTAGAGATTTTCACTAACTTTAATATAGATTTCAAGAGATTAATGATTTTGAAGGTTTTTATGTGCATTTTTACCGATTTTTAAGTGATTTTTACGAAATTCAAGAGATTTTTAGGATATTAAACCGATTTTTGAGAATTTTATGGGATTTTAGGATATTGCGTGAAATTTTAAGGGATTTTAATAGCTTTATAAGAGTTTTATGAGGTTTTAAGGAATTTGCAATATTATCCTGAAATTTTAAGGAATTTTATGAAATTTCTAATAATTTTAAGTGATTTTGAGAGATTTTTCTGATATTTAAATGATTTTGTGAGAATTTTAAAGGATTTTATGGAATTTGATAAGATTTCTATGTAATATTTATAAGGGATATAAAAGATATAAAGATATTTTAAACTTTACCGTAAGATTTTAAGAAATTTTTTGGGAATTTGAAGAGATTTTAAAATTTTTTTCATGGAATTTCGAAAGGTTATTAGGAATTTTTAGAGATTTTCACTAATTTTAACGTAGATTTCCAGAGATTAATAATTTTGAAGGTTTTTATGTGCATTTTTAACGATTTTTAAGTGATTTTTACGAAATTCGAGAGATTTTTAGGATATTAAAACAATTTTGTAGAATTGTATGGGATTTTAGGGTATTTCGTGAAATTTGAAGGGACTTTAAATGGTTTGTAAGAATTTGATGAAGTTTTATGAGATTTCTAATAATTTTAAGTGATTTCGAGAGATTTTTCTAATATTTAAACGATTTGATGAGAATTTTAAAGGATTTCATGGAATTTGAAGCTAGTCCTAATACTTTTAATGGATTTTGAAGGATATAAATGGGATTTGAATTGTTATCATTGAATTTAAAAGAATTTCAAGAAGTTTTTGAAAATTATAAGAGATTTTGACAAAGTTTAACATAGATTTTAAGAGATTAAAAAAATAAGATATAATAAATTATATAATATTGAATAAGAACGTAAATACGCGCGCGGAGCGCGCGTTCGTTCTCGTCTCAAATAAATTCCCCAAAAAGCTTGTCATGCCTAGTGAAAAATAATATCAACAATCTTTTTTCTAGTGAGGAAAGTGAAAAACTTTCTTAATCCTGAACACTGAAGGTCGATAATTGATCCTTACTGAAGGACAGCAGAAGAAAGTAAAAGGCAAAGATCGAAAAACTCCCAAATTGACTTCATACCAAAATCTTTCCTTCGTGGAAACGTGACTAAAAGTTCTCGAAGTTGTCAGCCTCGAGGAGCTAACTAATTGATCGAGAGGAAATAAATCATGTTCATGGAACTCTATATTCGATTCTTGAAACATGTTTATAAAAGAAACAATTCAACAAGCTCCCCCAATATTAAAGAACTGAAAATTGTATCTTATCTTATCTATAATTATATCTTTTTTCAAATATTCACCTAATAAGGAATATCCTTTAGAACTCTATACTATCAGTTCAAGCAGGTAATTAATTTATTCCGTATTCGGTTTCTGAGAGTCGGTTGAGTAGAGTATGGTTTACCTAATATGTGTAGTACAACATTTAGCTTCAAATTTGTTTTAAGATCTCTAATATCATGTATACATCATTAGTAATAATTTAATGGATGAATGACTCGTTACACACCGAGAGGAAGTTCAATATCCTTGTGATGTATAGAATTGGTTGCAGTAGTCTGCTTAATGTTCGTAGAAACAGGACCCTGGATTCACATAACAATAATCATACGTATACGCAAACCCTGGCCAAATTCACTGTAATTTGCAACAAATGTTCCCTGTGCTTCTATTATACCTCCTGATATACGACGATCAGATCGCGAAGCCTTTCACGTATCGCCAGTATCAACGTAAGCGTAAATCCCAATATCGACGTTATCAGCCGGGTTTGCCATAATTCTTAAAATCTTGATGGATAGCCAGTCTAGCAGATCCTGTAACACACATTGACTATATTCGCGATAGTGGTTCCCAAAGATTTGCAAATATTGTTTGAATTCTAATGGATACAGACATTAAGCGTACGAAATTAAACTTGAGTCATAAATGGGAGAATTTTACGATGACGACTTCCGCAGTGCTGTCAGTTACTATTTCGATTCACTTCGCACTGTTGTCAAGATGACGCAGTATGTTATGTTAGTTTTAACCAATCCGGGTGAAAATTTTGGGAAAATAAGACTAATTTTTAATTCTTGAAATATAGGAACTTGTAATTTCTTGTCTAATTTCAGGAATCTATAACATAAGATTAATAAAATTCTTTAAAATTCCTTTAATATCTTTCAACATGTAAAATCAATAGTAAAATCACTTGGTATTCTTTAAAATTACTAAACATTACCCACAGTCCCGTAAAGTCAATTAAATCTCTCAAAATTTTGTAAAATCCCTTGAATCTCTTCAAAGTCTTTAAAATTACTTAATATCCCTTACAATATCCTAAAATCCCTTAAAGTTATTAAATCCCATGAAATTTCGTAAAATACCTTAATTAAATTCCTTAAAAATCTTCAAAATTACTTAATATCCCATACAATATCTTCAACACCCTTTAAAATCCTTCAAAATCTAATATAATTCCTTTTTTTGTAAAATAAAACTTGATTAGGTTGAAGTTTCAAACGTCTAATCTGACGAAGTTTTTTTATTTTTTTATTTTTTATATTTATTAGATTAAGAATATCAAAATAAAAGAATTCTAAAGAATATTTTTTATTTTTATTTATTTACTAGCAGAAATTTACCTGGAATTGCCTGGGATTTTAAGAGATTTCAAGGGATTTTAAGTAACTTCAAATGATTTTCAAATGTTTTTTAAAATGATTTAAGGATATTCAAGAGTTTTCAGAAGATTTCAAGACATTTTAAGGGATTTAATCAGATTTTAAGTGACTTTAAGGAATTAAAAGGAATTGATTCTAATTTATAGGCGAAATAAAATGAAATCCCACTTTCTAAATCTGAATTAGTAAAAAGTGAGCCACTAATTTACTTTAGTGAAAATTTTTACTAATTATTAGTTGTATTTCACTATTTCAATTTGTAGTTTTCAACTTTTCACTAAAGTTTTAGTTAAAAATAACTAACAATTAGTAGAATTTTTCACTAAAGTAAATTAGTAACTCACTTTTCACTAATTCAGATTTAGAGAGGCATGCAATATCTTTAAATTATTTGAAATTGTTTAAATCTTCTTGAAATTTCTTAAAATCGTTTGAAATATTTCAAAATTCCATGGAGTTCACTAAAATTTCTTTAAGTTTTTAAAATTCCTGAAAATTACATGAAAATCATATTACATCCTTCAATATTTTTAGAAATCCCAATTTGAAAAAAAAAATACTTGAAATTCTGACAAAGTCCTCAAAATTACTTAAAACCTTTGGAAACCGTGGAAAAGTTTTCTTAAAATACTGTTATTACATTGAATATAAAAATAAAAAATCGTCAGAATAGACTTGATATTCCTTATAATTACACAAAATTCCATTAAATCTCGTTAAATTCTTGAAAATCCAATAAAATCTCACTGAATTCCTTAAAATTTCTGAAAATAAAAGTCTTTCAAATTATCTATAATAATATCTCATAAAATATCTTAAAATATCCTTAAAATAACTTAATGAAATCACTCAATATCGCTAAAATATCGATTTTCGTAAAACTCCTTTAAATTCCTCATCTTTTTAAAAATAATAGAACAAGAGGATAGACACTTTCCTTCAACAGATTTTCGCGACCGTTTTTTCTATATTATTAGAATTAGCAATCAAATATTTTCTATGGCCTTGCCAGCAACTGCCAGAACAATTATGAATTTGACAATTGAGAATACTGCAGTATAAGCCCTATAGAATCTATGCAGAATCCTGAATATTGTTGCACGTTCAGTGTTGTCCGGCATAAATTTACTTTCACGTAGAACACTTCCTAATCCGAGTTATAATCGGATTACCTCAAAGTTTGTACAGGATCATGGTGTTAAAGTATAGAGTACTGTGACGTGAAGTTGACATACTATCAATCAGTCAACCGGCATATACACCTGCTATCAGTTCAAGCTTGTGTACAGTGCTAAGTAACAATTAATGTCTGAGCAGAGACAATGTTGAATCAACACTAGTTTTCTGTCCTCGGAGTTCTATGAATTTTCTATTTTAACTGTCTTTAATTTCCTCGTTTGCTATTCTGATTTTAAAAATGACAGAAGAGTGATTCAGTAATTTGATTTACTTGTGTCTACAGCATCTACTTTTGTGATATTTATTTTCCTCGTACGAATTTTACTGCTATCCTTAGCATAAAATGTACCTCGTACAGAAACATTAAGGTCATGCTGGCACAGACTATTTCCTATGCCATTAAACATTAGTGTATCTTTTTTTATTACTACAGTAGAAGGGGAATTAAAAGTATACCTTACACAGCTTATGAGAATACCTGTACTTTATTCAACTTCAGGAGGAAATGAAAATTTATATTTCTTCTTGTTTTTACGGCTATCTTATATTCAGTGAGGTATTGCACCTCGGGAAATACTTTATCAATCTTTAAGACATGCCTATGTTTTAAGGTTTCTTTGAAATTTGTTTAGCGCCA
This sequence comes from Synergus umbraculus, assembly GCA_900474325.1. Lineage (NCBI taxonomy): Eukaryota > Metazoa > Arthropoda > Insecta > Hymenoptera > Cynipidae > Synergus > Synergus umbraculus. Next base: position 5,843 of record UCOK01015923.1, read on the forward strand.
GAGATTTCACCTCTTATCAGAAATAACGAACGATTTGAGAAAATTTCTTGCTAGGAAATTAACAAATTATAAATAACTTTCTATTAAAAATTATATTTAGAGAGCAATTTCCATTTTACGTTCTCGACCTTCTTCAGAAACGATCTTAAACAAAAGGTAGTAAATTGATAAAGCTCCTGGACTTAAGTTCTTTATTATCGATTCAAAAGTGAAATAATACAATTTTCTTCAAAGGTTCAGTGATGACGAGAGCTTTGCCACACTTTGTCAGTTTCCTTCCACTTCCTTCGCCTTCAATAATAGAATCAGGTGATGGTATGACAGGATGTATTATCGTCCTTTCCACGTCGCCAAATATCCGAAAGTAAATTTCAGCAAGAGTTTCTCCATTCTACTGAACATCCTCGCTGCCACGGGGAATTAAATAAGTTTCTCTCTGTTATAACTCAGAGAACGAAATGATGTCTGTTTGCACTGAAGAACCTCTAACAGTTCGTATTGGAATCCGTTCACTGAAGTAGGTTCGTGTAACTGATAGTTGCGAAGGTCTTTCCTTTACCACAATTCAAGCTTTTCACTCTTCTATCTCTCCTGTATGGCATTTCAGGGAATTTCCCGCATGTGGTTTCCTATGTTTACATTGATTGAGACCTGAAGAGATATTCTTCAGAGAATCACGTTTATCCAATTGAAGAAAAAAGTGGGACAGATTCTTGATGCCTTTCATGACATAATTCAGTTCCAGTTTGTCACAAACAGTGTTATGTTCAGTCACGTACGCTTTTTCACAGAGAGGGCTAAATCCATGTTTTTCCACATGTCCATCTGCCATTCTTCAAATGAAATGCACACATATCTTACCACTTCATTTATCCATGAAAATTTACATGCTAAATCATACATTTTTTAGACTACGTAAAATTCCCTCGTTTAAAATTGTATTCTGTTATTTTCTTTCTAAAGAAATATTCGATTATTGGTAAATTGAATTCAGAAGCCCTAAAATGTTGTTTAAGACACATTCAGATTTGCTTCATGATAATCAGGTTTGATTTTTTATGCTTATGTGACGCGTGTCTGAAATACAGATTGTGATAAATATTCGATTTCGCGGATAACGTTTTAATGTTTTTTCTTATGCGTAATACGCATGAGAGTCTATAAAAATAAGTATGAGTTATGCACGTAATAACCTCCATTTTATTTATTCAGTTTATTTGGATTAGGAATGCGAGGGTTCCCGAGCTTGGAAGAATAGCTGACTTCGTTCCCTAGACAGTTGACTGCGTCTTCACATAAAGACGGTGCCATAAGAAAGCTTACCTTTTTATACTGATCCCCTTTCTTACTTTCTTCTGCGTTCGTATACTTCTGCACTAAATGGATTTTTCGCTCTCTCTCTCTCCTACTCAAATGGTTGTTGAGTCGCAATGCATGCACTAGAGTAAATAAACGTTTACGAAAATAGGGTGGTACCTTTTATCCATACATGAAGTAACTTGCATTTTTATCTGAAGGAAGTCGGACACTGTTTTATCCCTTTTTTCATTATAAAGGACAATACTTTTAAAAAAATATACAAATATTAGTATTTCTCCTTTTCTAAATCCCTTTTCGAATCTTAACACCTTTAAAGGACAATTAGTACAGATACAGTTTTATAAAGATGAGAGCAGAATAAGATGGAGTATATATAGATAGAGATATAGGATTTTTATTTCTATTGCATTGTCAGCAGTTTTCGATCTGACATTCAAGCTTTCTTCACTCTTTTTCTTCGATTGAAGTTTTCCGATCTGACCCGCCAATCTTTCGCTAACACTTTCGCATAGTTGAGAAAGAGAGAAAAGCAGAGAGACAGAGATCAATTTTATGACGTAAGTTTGCCGATGAATAAAATATCAGTAGTAGCTCTAACTCTATCTCATATATGAAGGAAAGTACAACCATTCGATGGTTCGACCGACTTTTATTCGATGAGGTAAACGCATCAATGCAGACCTAAGAACTACAGATTTCACTAAGAATCTAGCATCTAAACCGGTTCGGAGATAATTCGCATAGAATCTCGGTCGATCTTCTGCTTGACGGTTCGCGAAATACGCCATTGTAACTAAATCTTCATATTCCTGGAAGATTCACAGGGATTTTTCTCCTCACTATAGACGAGCTTTGTCTACTTTGCATAAAATACCGAAGACGCTTGAACGTGGAAAACCTACTGTAAATCGTTACGTAAAATTCTAGCTTAACGCATGTAGCTTACGTAGTTTTTCCATAAGTTTAAAACAACGTCAAAAGCTTTACAGATTTATATCATTCCACGATATTAAACATTAATCGTAATATAAAGAAAAGAAACATCAAAATCAGCATCTAACTCCCTTTGAGATTTTTTGGCTGACTAAACATGAACCTTTACTACTGCCAACACACATTATATCACAATGCATTGACCTGTTCTGTATTATAGGTAAATTAATTGTCAGCCAGTGCGAAATCAGTAGTAAAGATTTCTTGGCTGACTAAACACGTAGCTTTACTACTTCTTCTATATTTTCTATATTTATTGTCAGCCAGTGTAGAATCAGTAGTAATAGTCAATATTTAGTCACCCAAAAATTTCTGATATGGTATATAGTAGTAGAGGTCAATATATGGTAAGCCAGAAGTGTTTAATCAATAATTTTATAATGGTTCTCTATTATTTTCAATTCACATATTGTTTTTTCTTTCTAATCTAATTTTTAATAGAAATAAATTTAATTTAAGATTTTAAAGATCTAACTCTCTTTGAGATTTCTTGGCTGACTATACATTAACCTTTACTACTGCCGCTCCAAATTATATCACAATACATTGACCTGAACTCTATTATAGGTAAATTGATTGTCAGCCAGTGCAGAATCAGTAGTAAAGGTCAATATTTAGTCAGACAAAAATTGCTGATATGAAATAAGCTACTGCCGCCAAACATTCTTACAATACACTTAATGCTTTGTAGCTTATGTAATTTTTCCACAAGTTTAAACTTTTTACAACGCTTAAATGTGATACAACGTCAAAAGCTTTCGAGATTTATTTCATTCCGCGATATTAAACATTAATCGTAATATAAAAAAAAAAAAAAACATCAAAACCAGTGTCTGGAAAGCATAAAAAAAACCCATCAAAGTGGAGTTTTGTAAAGTGTCTCCAATTTTGTTGCTTTTACTTATATTTTATTACCCATTAAAAAATTCAATATCTTTACTACCTTTCTGTTGAGATTTAAGAAGTCCATAAAATAAAAAGTTGATTTACTAATGTTTTAAGAACGTAATTTACTCATAAACATGCACATTGTATCAATGTCCTTTATATTTTTATTACGTAAAAGGATTTGTTACAGAAATTAAATTTTTATATGAATTTAAAAATTAAGGGGATACGCATTAATTAATAATGGAAAGATTAAGAAATTTAAGGAAGATTAAGATTACTTACCAAAATTGTCATAAAAATTGACACGTTTGTAGAATTTCCTATAAATGGATTTGTGCTCGAATATGTGCCGGGTGCGTATGATAGATACTACATTTGCCATAATTCTTAAGTGCAAGACTGTTGGGTTATAAATTCACATGCCTATGAAGCGTTTAGTCCGAGCAGTAAAGCAGAAGTAAATTTACCCTCCAGTACAGCTTCAAGAGAATTGAGTACATTTACTTCCTCCAGCGAAGTACATTGCTGTGCTCAGCTCTAAATTTTAATCAGTTACACCGTGACCGACGAGGCCGAAAATTTACTCGCTTTTCGCTAATTTTCCTTAATTAATACAATTTTAAATTTCACTTTTGAAGGGTGGCTTCTGTAAAATCCAAAATAAATTAAATTCTACTTCGAAGATATTTTAGTGTTGAAAACAAAAACCAAAAAAAATAGATAAGAAATAGTAAACCATTTCTGAGGAATTGGAGATTATTAAAAATATGGTTTATTTTGTTATTTTTATTGATTATTAAAATTGTGAACATGTGTATTTTGATTATTAAGAATTTTCTAGCTAATAATATCATTGTCGGAAAAATGTGGGTTAATCCCTTATGCCGTGCCACCTTTCATTTGTAATAGATTGAAAGTCACTTTTTTCATCTCGTGAGTTACGTTATTACTGATTCAGATCTAGAATGCAGATAGTATTTTCCTTCCGAGAAACTTCTCACGTCCCATTTTAAATTTCAAATTAACTAAAGGTGTTCATTTCTCCAGTTACTTTAAATAATTCACATTATAAAGGATTTGTTACTTTAGTATCGAAGTTGGTATACCTGGGGAAATGAAGTTTGTATCTAAAACTAAGTCATCTCGTAAAGTGAAATAGAGAAACTATTCGAGAAACTTTTCCTCATTGAAGAAACAAAATTACGATGGTTCAACTTACAACGTAATTCTAGATAAGAAGATTTAAACTTTAACTTTTTTTACTGAATATTACTGTAATATTATTATTCGCATTAGTATTATTTTATTATTTTTTATTTATTTTATTATTTGTACAAAAATGACAACCTCTGTATTAAAAGAAGAAATACTTTTCAGAATATTATAGAAAGCATCTGTGTCTTATTTCCGTGCAGGATGTAAATCAAACATCGCATAATATTATCCATAAGTATCGATTAGAACTTATTGACATTGAAAGTTTGAAAGCTTCGAGATCTTTGAGTGCACAGTACCATGGAACTTAAAACTTCTTGTATAATGTAACTTCCAAGTTTAGTTCGAAAGAAAAAGGTCAGGAAAAGTTGAACACGAATGGATGCTTTCTTACACATAAAAACATGAGTAGTTTACCCGGATACTTTTTCCCTGGTTGAATGGCTAAAGTAGCCTTCATACCTTATCATTTTTTAAAAAAGTCAAAAATATCTCGGCTACTTAAGAAAGACGTAACTTTATGGTCAACAAATTTCTCTCTCGAAATTCCATTTTGCAGAAAGCAATTTTGATTTTCATCCTTGCAAAGGGCATTCTGTAATAAAAGCTTCCTTATTCCATTTACTTGAAAAATATTTTTTGAAGCATCGAATTTACAGAAAGAGCATCTGTAGATACTTTCTACGATTCAATGGCTTAACGCTTTTAAACACATTTTTCACTTTCGACTTCTGCCTTCGATATTGATGGGCCAAGTTTGTATCGCAACTCCACGTTATTGATTCTGATGCTACATTTTATTGCCTAATACGTTTTCCAAAGTGGGAGAAACAGGAATCGTTTGTGGAAATTTATCTAGTTCCTAGTGTATGCATGTCAATTCATCACGAAACCCTACCCCATAAATCGAAATGATTTTTCGGTAAAGAGAAAGTTTTTACGATAGATGTTTTATTTCTTTTTCAAACATATATTTTTTACATTTTAGGGTGTTTTACTTTACATATTATACACATCTGGTGTTTGAATATGCTCCTTACGACTGAACCGTAAAATACGTCTTGGCAAAATAGGTGACCTGGGAGATTTTTGATCGATTTGGCCTCTCTTCAAGAGTGTTGAAATTGATGAAAAATGACAGTAAGATAGGCTTAAAAATGTTCATGAATATATGTACTTGAGTTATATGCCAGCAAAGAGCACATTTTGTGGCGTGTCATGTGAAAAAGTTGCCTTTACTTCATGACATAACGAAATGAGACCGAGAGCGATCTTCTTACGCTATTCCTTTTGATTTATGAGAAGCTAGGATTCCGTGGTAAGTTATCGACTAAAGTTTCCCTCCCTCTCTCCTCAAGTAAAAGAAAGGGAGACATGAATAAAAGGAAAAGGTGGAGTCCAGAAAAGAAAGATGCATTAAATGAGAGAGTGAGAGTGAAATCCTATTCGTGATCTGCTTCCTCAGATAGTTAAAGTCGATTTATCGCGTTGAAGAATCGATTCTCTTTTTGGGACTGATAACGAAAGAATACAATTTAAAACGGCTCTAAAATCACATTTATGCTCCAGATAATTTTATTATGCTACTGAAAATGACTGTTAAGAATGAAAAAACATAATATTCGTCGTATCATATTGAAAAAGCTGAAAATTTTACACCTCGACATTCAAGAGCTTATTACGTTCTCCCTTTTTATCTCACATTTGTGACGCTCACAAGCATAAAACATTTTGAGCGTTGTTGGAAATATCTGAAATAGAAAAGCGCTGTGTGTAAAGTTAAATGAATTTTTCTCTCCCCCGAGGATGTTAGAGAACTTTTTTTTTACTCGACCAAATTCGACAGTATGTATGAATGTTGAATGAATTAAAATGAATTTGACGTACAATTGAACCCTGATTACGAACGGATGGTATCATATTGAATTTATGCTTCCAGTTCCCGGGCACATAAATTCGTAAGCCTCCAGGGAAATATAAATCAATTAGAATTAAAAGGATAACACATTTTAAATTGGTAAAGTTCTATATTACTTTTTTTCAGAATGAGTTACAATTTGTTTTTTAAATTGGCCGGTAGAATCTTTTTTGCAAAATTTTCATGGACGTCATTTCAATTTATATATCGGACTTTATTGATGAAAATTAATACGGACTGGCGCGTCGATAATCTATACAAAGGTTGATAGTGCAAATGCAGTTATCAAGTTTTGCGAAGGTTTAATCTGGAGCTCAATCAATCGCGGTTGACTCTCAAGAAAATTATATTAGGATGGAAAGTTCCTGTGTTACGAGTTTCCAACTCATAGTTACACACGTAATTAATTGTAGTCAGTTCCAATTAAATATGCTAATAATTTTATAAACTGTTTTCCTCTTTCTGAATTTATTCGATTATTCTTGCAATAAAATCAGAAATCTAATTATTTTTGAAATCCTGAGACTCCACACGTGAATCTTATTCTATGAAAATGAAGGTTTAGCTCACTGTTAGACTCATAATTAAGCCACCTTGTTTACTATTGTATACTAAGGAAGGTTGTGCAGCAACTTGTAACGTTGAGGGAGTTGAAATTATAATGAAGTTTAAAGCGCGAGTGAAGAGCGTAGTAGAAGTATATACAAACTTAAAGCGAAAGATCTTCGTTTTTGAATTCGTATTCTTTGAACTCTGCGCTATAAATGTTATAATTAATTAAAAACTAAAAGTTTATTTAAATATATATAAATATAATAAGAAAGGCCCTCGATAGGCCATAGAATTCTCGTTAGAGATATCGAATAAAATCTTCACCTTCTTTACTTTTTTTATATGTTTTTTGTGAGGATAGACATTAAAAGCTAGTCAATCAGATCACGTGACTTAATAAGATTTTCTTATATTTATAGTATTTATTGATGATGTGAAGATTATTGACTTGATCATAATTTCAGACGGATGTATATTATATATGAGAGGATATTGGGATGTGCAGTCCATGTCATTATTGTTAATCGCTAATAACAATTCGGTTGGCCCCCCATGTGTCTAATATGATAGACTCGCCAAGGAAATTGCGTATCTCAGACCCCACCACCACCATATTAATAATTGATTTCCATCTTCCCTCAGCACTTCTACATTGCTCCGTAACCAAATTAAAATTCAATATGACGATACTTAAAATGTAATGGATAATAAACGTATCCTCATAAAAAAAAGTTATATAAACTACATAAACATGTGTGAAACTGGGTCAGAAAAGGGTCTAGTAATGATTATAGTGAGGAGTCAGAAATAACATAAATTCGAATCAATCAAAATGAAGGTCAAATCCTATATTACTTTTTTATATATATTAATTGATACATGGAAATTTACTTGTAAATCCACAACAAAAAAGGCGTACATCATTTTAGCAGATTTATAATAGAGTAAAAAACGTATTTACAACTTTAAACAGAAACGAGATATTTTATGCCTGAATGGGGCACAAAATTTTATTTGGAAAATATCGTCCATCTATGAAAATTTTAATGGAACATCTGTCATTTTTACGTTAGAGCACAAGTCACTCAAATTAAAATGTTTATTAAAATTTAAATTTTCAATTAAATCATCAACTTTCTGAATATTTTTATTTTAATTCCTTATGATATAATTCTTTAACAAATTATAAATATAGTTAAATCTTTTAATCCGGTAAATTTTCATGAAAGTTGTTTTTCGTGATTTTTACTCTGCCACGGCTGAATTATCTCAATTATACATTTCAAACTCCTTTCAACGGCGTATTTCGCCGGTAAACTTTTTACATCCTGTTTTTTTAAATTTCAAACCAGATGGTTAAGAAAACATGCGCAAAATGCGCAGCTTGATTTAGCCTTCTGAAAATTCATTCGAGCTACAAAGCCGGAAATTAGGGCTGGATTTCCTGACTCTGCATTCTCTCTGGAATTTCAGGACGATGCGGACGAGGACAGTCTCTGTACCTAGCACAGGAAACCCTGGCAGGAAATCCAATTTTGAGATAGATTTATACGTGACATCGTACCAGCACTAGTCGGACGTTGGCTCTTTGAAGATAGACATTCCCTAGCAGAAATACCTACTGGGACTGATTGTATCATTGAGACCAGCTTGGGATTTTCACCATCAATTTATTCTATTTTACACAACGTGTTTGAATAATTGAACGTGCACACATCAGTGTCTCTGTTGGATAGAATTCGTGAAACTCGAATTGACGTAAAGTGAAAGTAGATTAAAAATTTGAATTAAGCGAACAAGACGAAAAAACGTTACGATATAAATACCATCGGGGAATCGAAGCGAGGGAATCCGGCGCCGGTATCACAATTTTTCTCTCTCCCTTGGCGCTAAAACTCGTCGCGTTCTTGCTGCCTTTATTTGCCCATAATTTTCAAAACTCCCTAGAATAACGGAGAAAAGTGTCTGTCCGTATTTTCGTTTCATTGGTTAGAAAAAAACTTCTATTTTTGTGCCTCGCAGTTACGAAACTCGTCGTTCAATCTCCACTGCTTCCTTTTATTTCTTCTAAATAGTCCATTTCCCTCCGTGTCGGTAAAAAACGAATATTTATTTTTCTTTCCTCTTATTCGTCTTTTGCAAACCTCGGGGACTAATTGAATTGGTCAACTTGGGTCGCAAAATATGGTAAGTATGGTAAATATGGTAATCCTCTAATTTAAATGTAATATGTACAGCACTGTTCATAACATCTGCTTTTCTCAATGTAGAATTCCACCTACTAATATTTGCTACGCCAATATCCACTTTTACATTCTCTCCTTTAAATTAGTGAATATATCTCTTAAAAATTTACCCGAATTTTAGAGTACTTCTTAATTAATTGTTAATTCATCTATGCGTTTCTTCAAACTCATTTTTTGATAGAATAAAATTTAATTTACGATTTAAGAATCCTATCTCCCCTTGAGATCGTTTGGCTGACTAAACACGGACCTTTACTCCTGCGTCTACACATTATATCACAATACATTGACCTGAACTGTATTATAGGTAAATTTATTGACAGAAACTGCGGAATTAGTAGTAAAGGTCAATGTTTAGTCATCCAAAAATACTGACAGGGGATAGACTTAGTAGTAGAGGTCAGTGTTTGGTCAGCCGGCACAGTTAAGTAAATTTTATGTTACCTCTCGATTATTTTGAATTCACGTATTGTTTTTTTTTCTTTCTAATATAATTTTTAATTTTCATTTATAATTTTTTTCAAGCAAATTCAATTTACGATTTTAAAAGTCCTAACTCTCCTTGAGATTTTTTGGCTGACTATACATAAACCTTTACTACTGCAGCCACACATTATATCACGATACATTGCCCTGTACCATATTATAGATAAATTTATTGGCAGCCAGTGCGGTATCAGTAGTAAAGGTCAATTTTTAGTTTGACAGTAACACAGGTCAAGTTATGATCAGCCAATAATAGAAGGCAGTAGTAAATTTCCATATTTATTCAATCAAATCTAGTTCGATAAGTCGAACTTCGATTATTATTATTATATACTCCATTGAGTTGAGAATTTCACTGGTAAAGAATTATATATAGTTTCATCACCTGTTTTACTTATCCTTGTCGATCTCTACGAAAAGAGTTACTTCTTCCAGCTCTTTTTCCTTTTTCAACTTTTATACTCTTGGTTTCTAGTCTTCGATCACGACAACTTTTGGATTGGATGTCTCTTTCTACAAAGGTTGTATGTAAATTTCTTTCACGTCAGGAGGATAGTTTTATAGTGTTTGAGAAACTCCTTCTCCTATACTGACAGGAAGAAATGGGCCCGCCAATGATTTACTGTCGAAGTAAACCGACTTTAGTGAGAACTCCACCTTTCTCAATCTTCGTAAAACAAATATGTGTGAGGCACATGGATAGTTTTCCGCAAGTCTTTAAAACAACTTTTATTATAAAAAAGATATAATCTTCCCTCATAAAAAAGGCCAAAGAAAGTTAGATAAAAAGCAATATTAAGGTATTAAAATTTCATCTAGATGAACTTTTGCAGGAAATGGAAGCTTTAAATCATTCTGTACATTTTAAACAATTTTCCATTGAATTTGCATTCTTTAAAAGATATTTACGTCCATTGATATTTACACGAAATTAAAACTGAATAAACTCGTTATTGAACACGTATTTACTGCGAGTATTTTCTTGTAGAACAACTTACGAATCTGGTATTGAATAATAATTTTCAAATATGCTGCCTGCAAGTAAATAAAATGTATTCATTCTACAGTCGTGAAAAGTTTGAATAAATGAAAAATGCTTTTAGAATTCAAATATTTAAAATACAGAACGAAATGCATCTACCTCTGCCTCAGGAATGATTTTGTATTTAAAAATACTTTTAATATTGCTATCTAGAATGCTGTGTATCTTGAATAGCTGATCTAAGTACAGGACAAATAAAATTTTCCTGTAAAAAGAAAATGCTGTAAGTGCTACTTTGCATAAAAAGAGCCACAGAGAGATGACATCGCCATTACGAGAATTCCGAAATGCTCCCTCTTTCGAGCCATTTCTAGATTTTCATATCCTCGCAAAAGGAAATATCTTTTCTGTCATACGACCGTTACGCTATGAAACGTAGCACAAAATACGAGGCGATTGCAACTGAAAAGTCCACACTTTTGATTTTTTTTATAAAAATTGAAACCAAATTTAACCAAATCTCTTCACACGAATCTGAATATAAATTTTACTTCATTTTCGACGATTTTCAAATATTTCGTGCTGATAAAATTCTGTCTAGACGCGGCTTCTACTTTAGAAAGTGTTCATAAAAAAAATAAAGGGTCAACGTTCCAAAAGAGACGATTCGTGAGCAAGAGAAGTTTTTCAGAGTTTACAGAATCCATTGATTTTCAGGATTGGCTAAGTAGATGTTTTCTTGGCAACTCGTAAAAATTTCTCTGTTGAGCTTTTGGTACTAAAATCCACCAAATGAACCAGCAGTCCTCGTATGATATCGGCGAAAACTTTTACCGCATTGTCGTTCCTTGAGAAAACAGGAAGAATCTCCGAAAAACTCTCGCTGAGATTGAAGCGCGTCCTTTGTTTTAGAAAGAGAGAGAGAGAGAGAGAGTAAAGTAGTGAGAAAGAATAAAAGAAACAAGAGAAAAAAAAGAGCAGATCGAATCTTGGCAAATGTCGCTCCTTACTTTCTTACAGGACCATATTTACAGCGAGAGAAGAAGATTTGAGTCCAGTCACGTAAATGCTACACCCCCATGTACTCCAGACTGAAACTTTGAACCATGAGTACCTATTCTAGTCCCGAACACCTACAAAAGTTCGACGTAGATTCGCATTCAAATTCCGTTATCCGAATTGCTTCGCTACTGGTAAGGCGTGACCGTGAAAGTTTTATGGAGGTAAAATGCAGAGACATAAAGGTCGTGTGTCGGAAACATCAGAGACTTTTGCTTTGAAAAATACCACGACATTTGAGCGAGCTGCTGCATTTTTCAAGATCACGAATTCGGAAAGTTTTGAGAAAGGAGTCCAATTCGTATGATTAAAAGTTCTTTGACAAAAGAATTGTGAATTAACTCCCACGTCAAGTGTGAAAAATAGAAAGCGGTGTAGATTTTCCTTCTTGTGAAACATTTTTTATTATGCTTTTAAACTTTACCAAGAAACATAATTTTTAGGCTGATCTCCAAGAAATATTTGAAAATCTCGTCAAAGATTATAAAAAATCATACTCTGTCTAGTCCGCTCTCTAATGATAAATTATAAAGACAGTAATTAATGTTTCGACATATTTTTTAACGACCACATGAAGCAGTAAGTTATCAACTTTCTTTTCACTCTGGAAAATTAATTAGCTTGAAAAATCACGCTGTAGGAAAATCAATAAACTTGGATTGAAAATTTTAATATCGTTTAACAGAGGGAATTAATCAATTGATAATTCGTTTAATTAAATCCCAAGTCTGAAACTAACTCTGTCCTGATAGTACCAAATCATTTTTTCCCCTTCTTTCAACAAGTACTTTTAAAACCTTGAAGTTTTACCGAACAAAGCAGCCGAGGTTCGCTTAACGACTTTCTGCAATTTACGATCCTACAAGGTCACGATTGAACGGGGAGCAACTATATTAATTGCAGTATTTATCGCCTCCATTTATCACCCCCAATCCTTTCAACTTTTAAAGCATCCCATTTTCAGTCCTCTTTAGAATTAAGAACCTACCTGTAGTTAACAAATGAAATTTTTTTCCTATTCCCAAAGATAATTTACCTAAAAATTGCACCAGGAAAAAAATGTCTAAATAAATACTAGGTAATATACTTACCTGGTTAAGAAAATCTCCTGCTAAGTTCATTTCCGCTTTTCATTCGCAACTGGATTAATGCACTGCAGAAATTACAGAATAAATCTTAAAATGGTAAGAAAAGAATTGCGCTGTGCTGATTATTTTGTTCTTCTCTTTGTGTTATTATACTCCTAGATTCAATTTACTTAACCATTTTTCAAATTTTTTTTCCCACTACCCCTTGCAAATCTTGGAGACGATTATCTACTGCTATAAAAAAACCCTGTAAACCCTGTAAGACATTTTCTTACCGTATACTTTACGCAGTAATGAAGACTTTGTGAACTGTAAGCCTCTTACGGAAATACATTCTAAATGAAAAATCATAATTAAAAAACCTTCGCTTTGCGGAAACCGTAAATTTATCTTTTCTTTTATTACATGCCATAAATGCTTGTCAAAAGTTGAATCTTTGTGTTGTATGAAGAGCCAAAAATTACGAGCACACGTTCCCTATGGTTTTACCTGGACTTTATTTCCGTGATAAATTCTGTAGATAGCGGGTGGCGAAAAAATTGGGTTAAGTCGCGCCTGCTCGTATTTTATCGACACTTTTCTATCTTTCTTTTTTCATATGGAAAATCTGCTTTATGAGCTGCAGGTTCAACCGCGCAGTGGGTAGTTAAGAGAAACCGCAATATCTGAAGTAATTTAGGAGGATTGGCTGGATCGTTTCGAGGAAGCTCATCGCAAGCTTAGTTATTTACCGTACGCAACTATTAATAACTCTTTTCCATACTTATTCAACCCTATTTCTTCCGCAAATATAAAGGCCTTTCATGACCTCTAAGAAAAGAATAAGAAAATCGTTCAGCAAGAAAATTTTCACCAGAATATGTAACATATAAAACTACCTCGAGATAAATCTAAATGTAAATATTTCGGGGAAGCCCATCCACAGTAGATAATGATTTCTGTTTACTAAAATAAGGAGATTTTATTTAGATACGAAAAACTCAATTTATTACGTTGACAAATAGTTCAAACTTAGTGGGATTTCCTTTATCTTACCACTCAATATTCAGGCGATTACTCCTAGGAAAATTGGCTACAATTTATTTTCATAGAGTTTAATTACACTGTGATAGGTTCTTTATCTGAATAAAAAATGAAATAAATTGCCTGCAAATAAAGTTATATTACTCTTGTTGATAAATAACTTTTATTCAGTTTTATTACATCATTTATTTAGGTGTAATTCCCGCCGGACGTAGACGATTTATCCAGAAAAAGTGCTGTACCTATCATTCTTTTGAAAGCTTCACTTTCCGGTGAAAAAACTAATAGCTGCAAGTAGTAATTTTACTCTGTGCGGATGAATGCACTTATTTTCTTGGCAACCTTGCAAATTGTGAATGAGAACTGACGCTTTTCTTTCCCTCAAACGAGGGAAATCTGGGAAGCTGTGATTTTATCGGAAATTATAATTTAGAGTTGTATATAGAGAGATTTACTTTAATTAAATGTAGTTTTAAATATTAGAAAAGTTTAATACTTTTTAAAAATAGCCTCCTATCAAATTTCCTAGATTGGAATCATAATTAAGTTCTGGATTTAAAATCCAGAAAATAGTCTCCGGTTGGAACGAAATAAGAGCAAAGTTAACTTTATTTTGTGATAAATTCAGGTCAATTATTTTATTTTGTAAACCGAGTTTTATAAATCAAAATCCTGTTTGTTTTGCAGCAATATTTCTTATTAGATTATACGTGTGTGTACTGCTTTCTTCCAAAAAGTAGAATTCAAGGTTTCACCAAGCGTTGCAATTCGCTTTAGCTTCGAAAAGTAGGTGGTCTTAAAGTATGAAATTGAATAAGTGCATAACGTCGGTTGCCAACTGTGTAGCATTATCTTTTATTCGGGCAGGAAATATGCTATTTCCCTATACAATATTGCGACTTCTGAACTTACGACATACATTTCTGCCCATGAAATAAGCGAGAACTGCGCATCGAAAAGAATGTCTCTGCTGGCAGGCACTTGAAATGAAACCTGTAGGATACCAGGAAACTTATAACTTTTTCATTTCTTACAACAAATATGAAATTGATTGATAAATTACTATTTTTCTTTCATTCTTGATTATATTCTGATCCATCACTGTCTACAGGAATAAAAGGAAACAAGGAAATAACGTATTATTATTTAACTTAATCCCGTCTTGAGAGGTGAAGCCTCCCCCTAAATTTCAACCATATTAATGACGAGGTATTGAATCCAGATTCTTGAAGTATTGTGTACGTTAATTAAAATCATCCTATTTTTGATTGAAGCGACTTGTTTAATCAAAAGAAGGGTAAGGACAATGTAGACGTGTTAAGAGTAAAACGGTATCGGATAGTAGAGTCTATACAGAATTTTCTAAAGAATCGCCAATTCCGTGGAAGTTTCAAGTTAGGAGCTATTATCACTCTGAAAGAAAGTAATTTTCTGGTTGAGGCGTCCAGTGAAAGGTCTCGTTTCAAGGGTGCATTGAGGAGTATTTACTTCCAGGCATGAAGAATCGGTCTCTGATTAATCAAAGATCGGCACGTTCGATTGTTTTCTTAATTTAGAACAGACAATATAAATGAAGCACAAGAACCTGGGATGTTATATAAATGTTATAGATGATATGATGAGACAGATAGTTAATCTTTTTCAGAGATATTTGCCATGTCAAAATAAATATCTTGTTCTGAATACAAATTATGCACAAGTTGATTGAGTTTCGTTATACGTGGGCATGAACTGTTCATTAGTCTGCACGCTCGATGATATTTTTCACTCTGACGAAGCCTTCATCGCTGAGGAGGAACAAAAGCAAAAACATCATAAATCACATTCACACGATGCGAAGGTTCATTTCTCAAACGAATCTCGTAATTATTGCAATGTGTAGCATGTAATTATTGTAGCATGAATAAATAGGGGGAAAATATATAATTCTTTATTCATTGAGATTTAAAAATGATTTAGAAGTTCAAAAATTTTGCAATACTTTTGCATATTTACAAATATAAATAGAATTAAAGTTATGGGTTGCAGTTAAGCGATGTCGGCATATATTTTGGCCAGCTTCAGATCGCGATAATAGGATTCAGATTAATTGATGTAGCGAATTGCTCCCTAATGGCGACTAGACAATACAAGTACAATACAATGACATAGTGACAAATGCCGGAAGTTATTATTATCTCCTTCTGTACCGGAAAGATTTGAGTCTCCATCTCTGATAGAAATGCAGGTCATGTATCTGTTTGCCTTGTTCTATGATTCGTGGTTTCCACAAACCGCACCGAGAAATATCCGTCACTATACCGCCAGTATTCGTGACGTGTTTCGTGGCCTGTGACATTCGATCATAATATTCGTTATGGCTCAGCAGTAAAGCAGAGGAATATACGAAACCTCAGTTTGCTTAACTATTTGAAAATGTGGTTACAACTTTTGTCTATTCTTCTTTTTCGTAAGTTAATTTTCCGGTGAAACATTCACGTAAATACTGCAACTTTCAACGCCTACTCATTTTGCATCCAATATAGTTCATCTAAAGAAGGGAATTTTAATTTTATTAAAAGTATCAAAATAGCGACCCTTAAACAAAGGAATTGAAGTATTTTGTAGTTGTTTTTAGTAAATTTTAATTATAACGCTTTCCTCTGAATGCCATTAGATTATTTACAAATTTACCAGAGCTCTTTGAAATTTATTTTGATCACACTTTACTTTGTGGGATTTTAACGATGTTACTGCCATATTTTATCATCTTTAAATTTTAATGATAGCAGAAGTACCTCGTTAGAAAACCCTTTTAAAAATATTTCAACGTTTTCCATTAACAACCATTTTTTAAAATATGTACATATTTTAATTAAGAAGTTTCCCTGGTTAGGGAAACATACATTAAACTAAATTAAAATATAACTAAATTAAAACATATTATAATATATAGTTTACATGAATTAAAATAAATAAATAATGTTTCAAACATATTCCAATTATTGAATTTTTCTCAATAAGCAGTAACTAAAATTGCGTACGGTATATAATGGAAGGTATAAAATATTTTATACCTGTGGCTTTCAGTGGTATGGAATTCAATACCAATGAAAACAGAGAAACGAAACATTTTTTACCTTTAAAAAAATTTTAAAGTTTGTTAAACCAAATTGGTTTAATTAAAATACCTACAAAAATATATATTGTATTTTCATAATAAAATTGTAAAAAAGAGTGAGGCTACCAGTTTAAAAATGTTAATTCACACCAATAATAATAAATAAAGACGGATAAATTCTCTTAAATCCATTTTTCCATAAACTTAATGGAGGCTTTCGTTTGGTTTCTCAGTTTTATTATGCAAAACGAGTTTCAGCTTTCCAGAAGGTTCGTTGAAAAAGTTACAACCTTTTACGTGCCTGAGATGAGTAATTACTGCTTCGTGTGTGGAAATATTCCAGTTTAAAGAGATATAGGAATGAGCCCTCCCGGCGGAAAGCGTGGAATATTTAAATCCTCTATTTTTTATTTAAAATAATAAAGTATCACGTTCATTTAAAGCAAGCTTAAAATTTTTCCCATGAAAATACAGCAAGAAAAGATTGGAGTTACATTTTAGCTTTTAGTAGATATAGATTCTCAAGCACATTATTTCCTCTATTCTGGATATTGGTCCATGAATTTATTTATTTCCTCTTCCCTTGACCTAGTTTTTGAGAAAGCAAATTTATAAAAGTCTAACACTAATAACGTATTACAAGAATTTTAACAAGATCAATTTAATGCGCTTTGCACTGACTCATTAAGTTTGCAGAGGCAGCGAGTCCTTAAGTATAGACACGGCCAGCTGTGCCAGGAGCTTATTATTATTAGAGAGGTTCATTCCCGAATTTCCGGACAACGTCACAAGCAGTAATTTCCGTTACCGGAAGTAAAACCGATTCTGTGTATGTAAACATGGGAAATGCTGCGGAAAACAAAGAATCCTTAGATTGCAATAAATCATAAGACAGGATCAACAAGTGTTATATTTTCTTATTCTTGTCACTCATGAAACACTATTAAAATTTACTAATTATTGGGATTACATATATAAAACTTCCCAACGTAATTAATTAATCCGTTTTCTGAAAATAAAGGCAGCTTTCAGCAGAGATTTCATCAGTAAGGGAGCTGCATAGACATTTTACGAGCAAAATTAATTGTGTACAGTTAAGCAGTGACGACTTTGCAGTCTAATTTCCTTTACATGTTTCTCATGCATGCCGAATAACAAAACCTTCAAGCAGCTTTTTTCTCAAAGCCCTACAACATGTGTCCTTCATATTAATGTTTTATTTCTAGAACCTCAAGTGGTATTCATAGAAGGTAAGGGATTGTGCTTGAAATTTTCGCTCTCTATAATAGGAAAGTCAAACTCAAGCTGTTTGTACTGTTTTGTCATTTTGAATCATTTTAATGCCTGGAAGTGCTTTAAATCTCTAGAGAGTAGTGATTAAAGTTTTAGGATACTGATTCATGAGCACAGATACCAAGCAATACCAAGCAAACTATATTCCAAACTCTCCATATCAGGATGACAACAGGCGGTCCTCCAAACGCTTGTCCTACTGGGTTGACTTGTCCACAGGCGGAATAGATTGCTTCTGACTGTAATTAATCCTTTGATGGAGACATACGTTTTGAATCTTCTATCTTCTATCTTGAGGCATTTCCTATTTGACATACAAATACAGTCTTGTGAAATTTAAGACGCTAACAAGATAATTAACATCTAGGTTGAGAGATATTTTATGCAAACTGATGTTTTGCTATAGACATTGAGACGTATACACTGTTAGAAATATATTGAAAATTCAACCATTTTTCATTTACTGCACTCAGAAAAAAACTTGTTTTAAATCAAAACTTTTATTTTAATAACTGAAATTTAAAATTTCTTTATATTAAAGAAAACTTTCTTTCTTTTAAAATAATTTTGTTTGATTCAAACGAAGTTTCTTTGATTCAAACAAAATTATTTTTAATTATTTTAATTAAAAGAAACTGTTTGTTTCATTAAAAAAAAATTTGTTTGAATCAAAGAAATGTTTCTTTGACCGTATATCAATATTATGATTTCTTTGATTTAAATAAAGTTTCTTTGATTTAAAGAAACTGTTTTCTGGGTGTGTGATTGAAAATTCAACAACTTTTTATTGAATATTCAACTATTTTGTTGAAAATTCAACTACTTTTGATTGAATATTCATTCAGCTACAGTAATTGTAAAAAACTTCAACTAAAGTAATTGAAGTTTTTTTTACAGTGTACAATCACATTGATTTATTGATTGACACATTGATATCAACAATCGATACTTGTCGAATCGTAAATTCCACACGTGAATTGAATTTGATTTCGTTAATAATCATTTTGTCACTCGAAATACATTGAAAATCTAGGAATTTTAAGGGAATTTTATGGAATTTTTAAAGGTTTCATGGGAGATAATATGCGATTTTAATTGTTGTCGTAGAATTGTAAAGAATTTCAAGCAGTTTCTGGGAATTTTTAGAATTTTTCACGACTTTGTTCAGATTTCAATCGGACTTCAAGGTACTTTTATGACTTTTAAAATATGTATTTTGTGGGATTTAAATAAGGAATTTTATTGAGGAATTTCAAGAGCTTTTTATGATTTTAAAAAGATTTTGTAGAATTTACAAAGATTTCGAAGGATTTCGTCAAATTTTAAAGGGTTTCGAAAAGCTGTAAATTTTTTAAGGGTTTTCATGAAATTTTTCGATTTTTAAAAGATATTCTGGAATTTTTTTGGATTTGCTGATTTTTAAAAGAATTTGTGAAATTTTAAAGGATTTCATGGAATTTGATAAGATTTCTAATGATTTTAAGGAATTTTAAATTTGAAGGAATTTCAGGGGATTTCTAGGAATTTTTCTTAGAGATTTTCATGAATTTTAACGTGGATTTCAGAAGATTTATTATTTTGAAAATTTTCGTAGAATTTTAAGAGATTTCTGGATATTTCGTGAAATTTTATAGGAATTTAAAACGGTTTGAAGGAGTTTCAAGGGGTTTAAAGGAATGAAAAATTTAAATTTAATTTAAAAAATTTTTATTTTAAAAGAATTCTAAACATTGGGAGGGATTTTATGTAATTTTTCGATATCTCTAATAATTTTAAAGGATTTCAAGAGATTTTTCTGATTTTTAAAAGATTTTGTGAAATTTTAAGGGATTTCATGGAATTTGATAAGATATCTAATGATTTTAAGGGATTTTAAATTTGAACGAATTTCAAGAGGTTTCTAGGAACTTTTAGAGATTTTCATGAATTTTAACGTGGATTTCAAGAGATTAATGATTTTGGAGGTTTTTATGTGCATTTTTAAAGATTTTAAAATGATTTTTACGAAATTCAAGAGATTTTTAGGATATTAAAACGATTTTGTAAAATTGTATGGGATTTTAGGTATTTCGTGAAATTTTAAGGGATTTTAAAAGCTTTGTAAGAGTTTTATGAGGTTTTAAGGAATGTGAAATATTATCCTGAAATTTTATGAGATTTCTAATTGTTTTAAGTGATTTTGAGGGATTTTTCAGATAATTAAATGATTTTTTAAGAATTTTAAACGATTTCAGGGAATTTGATAAGATTTTTATGTAATATTTTTAAGGGATATAAAAGATATAAAGAAACTTAAAATGTTACCGTAAAATCTCAAGAATTTTTCTGGGAATTTTAAGAGATTTTCATGAATTTTAACGTGGATTTCAGAAGATTAATGAGTTTGAAAATTTTTCTCGAATTTTTACAGGTTTCATGGAATTTGAAGATATTTCTAATACTTTAATGGATTTTAAAGGATATAAAAGAGATTTGAATTGTTATCATTGAATTTAAAAGAATCTCAAGAAGTTTTGGAAAATTTTAAGAGAGATTTTCACGAAATTTAACATAGATTTTAAGAGATTAGAGAAATTAAATATAATAAATTATATAATATTGAAAAAGAACGTAAATGCGCGCGTAACACTAATAATTAAGAATGTGATATTTTAAAAAAGCTTCCAGCTTCTGTTCCGGAACTTCTTCCTCTTTGCAGAAAATAAGAAACATAAAGAAAATAAACTCTTACGTATGCAGTGCTGTTTCTTGATAATTATCTCATTTCAAGAATAAACTAATTAGCAGGAATTCTCATTTTATTCCTTTCCTTTCGTCTTGCTATATAAGCAGAGTATTGCTCATATTCCTTCACATAATCTTTCTAGTGAGCACATTGCACCAGGCTTCTTCAATTTCCTTCGTTTCCTGGGTTTTCCAGTCCCATGGACATTGGTTGAACAATGTGTTGCCTCCACTTTTCTCTGGGGTCTCTCGAGAGTAGAGCCGAACAAGAAGGTAAAGAGGTTGCGACACGGGTATTCCTCAATTTAAGATTCGCAAATCTTTCAAAATCTTCACAGAAACCCAGCTGGAAGCACATTTAACGAAAACTATACGATAATATCGATTTTTCCCCTGCTTAATAAACTGCATGTTGCTGCTCTGGAATCAAATCCTCCAATCAGTAGTGAAGAACAAATCAAGGACTGGAGAACATAATTCTGTAACTGTATGCATCATTAACATGCAAAGACCATGTTTTATTCTTGCTTGCATGCACCTAAGTCTGATATTTAAGCGTAAATATGTACGGTTGCATGTACTGTGAACTTTGGCTAGCTGGCAAGCATCTGATTTTGCTAAAGGCAATCTATGCACCAATACTCTCTCTGAAATTCCACAAATAGTTCAAGAACTTCAATATAGTTTCCCTTGTACTTACTTATCAACATCCTACATATTTCTGACATTCTGGCATTCTGTGCAACAATATGTTCCTAAAGCATTTTACGATCTAATACAGATTTCTTCGAATCAGGGCGCATTTCCCAATTCTGCCGAGAGTTGAACATTCCAAGCATGAAATCTTCAATATAGGAATAGGTAGAAGTTAGTGACTCAAAAATGTTTATTATTATTTAATTCAACGAGTCAATTTATAAGGAAACTAGCTCTTCATGAACCAGCTTCTAGTTTTCATTAAATTTTTTGTTGAAAGATAAGTATCACTCGCTCTACTCAACTCTAATATCCGGGTCGGCTGTTGCCACAGCATTACATAGTCAATTTTAGATGAGAATTCTGATATTTCTGATTTACAGTAGTGCGACTTTATTTTACTCGTAGACAGATGCGCATAAGCAAAGCATATTTGCATGCATGAATCCAAGTGTAAAGAGACAAATATTCCCTGCCGCAGAAGAAAAAACTTTAATTTAAATTCTGTGTATGCACCTCTTCTTTTGCAATTGCCCGTGTGGATAACTATGGTGCAGATTAAATTTTCGATGCAATTAAATCTCGCTCGTTATACTTCATATGTAAGTATTTTTTATCACCTGGAAACTGTGTTTTAAAGCAGCTAATCTGCACATACTAATTTAAATAAAATTTCTTTAAATTCAGAACAGTAGATTTTCTTTAATTTTCTTTAATTAATTATTATTAATTTCTTTAATCACGATATCGGACTTCAAGGTACTTTTATGACTTTTAAAATATGTATTTTGTGGGATTTAAATAAGGAATTTAAAACTTTATAGGGAATTTTATTGAGGAATTTCAAAAGCTTTTTTTGATTTTTTAAAGATGTTGTAGAATTTACAAAGATTTCGAAGGTTTTCGTCAAATTTTAAGGGTTTTCGACAAGCTGTACATTTTTTAAAGGTTTTCATGAAATTTTTCGATTTTTAAAAGATATTCTGGAATTTTTATGGATTTGCTGATTTTTAAAAGATTTTGTGAAATTTTAAGAGATTTCATGGAATTTGATAAGATATCTAATGATTTTAAGGAATTTTAAATTTGAAGGAATTTCAAGGGGTTTCTAAGAATTTTTCTTAGAGATTTTCATGAATTTTAACGTGGATTTTAAAAGATTTATTATTTAGAAAATTTTCGTAGAATTTTAAGAGATTTCTGGATATTTCGTGAAATTTTATAGGAATTCATGCAACTATAAGAAATTTTAAAGAGTTTTAAGGGATTCTAAATATTTTTAAATTATTAGGATTTTTAAGAGTTTTTAAAGAATTTAAAAATATTTCGACGAATTTAAGCGATTTTTAAGGTTTTTGTGAAATTTTGAGGAATTTAAAACGGTTTGAAGGAGTTTCAAGGGATTTAAAGGAATGAAAAATTTAAATTTAATTTAAAAAATTTTTATTTTAAAAGAATTCTAAACATTGCGAGGGATTTTATGTAATTTTTTGATATCTCTAATAATTTT
>UCOK01015925.1:0-13363 GCA_900474325.1 Synergus umbraculus
AACTTGGAACCCTCAGATTGCACTTTAACGATCCCACAATAACCAGTACCGAGCGAGTTAAATTGCGGACACTCGTCAGTTTCACGTGTCATAAGTATCCTCAACTAAAGGTATATACTTGCTACCGTTCGACTACGGAATTATCTGAAGAAGAAAAGCGACAGATCATAGTGGAAAGTCATGGATCCATCATGGCGCAACACTTTGGGGAAAATAAATCCATCGCCAGAGCGAGAGAGTTGGGTACTTGGACTAATATGGAGGACGACATTATAAAGTACGTTAAGTCCTGCGACGTATGCCAGACTCAAAAGTTGACGCGAATTAAAAGAAAGGTCGAAGGAAAAATTCCCGACACGCCAA
Source organism: Synergus umbraculus (assembly GCA_900474325.1). Classification (NCBI taxonomy): domain Eukaryota; kingdom Metazoa; phylum Arthropoda; class Insecta; order Hymenoptera; family Cynipidae; genus Synergus; species Synergus umbraculus. Next base: position 364 of record UCOK01015925.1, read on the forward strand.
CAGATCCCAATGATAAAATCGCAATGGATATTTTCGGTCCCCTTCCTATGACGAATAAAGGGAACGAGTACATTTTGGCAATACAGGATATGTTGACAAAGTACATTATCCTCATACCACTAAAGAACGTCACATCAGAAACCATAGTTTAAAACCTATTTGATCATTACATCTACATATTCGGATCACCCAAACACATTTTAACAGATCAGGGACAGAACTTCTTGTCCGAACTAGTTCAAAACTTTGAAAATCTGTTTAAAATCAGTCACGTAAAAACCACAGCCTTCCACCCTCAATCCAACGGAGCCCTAGAGAGAATTCATGCAACTATCAAAGATCTGATAAAAACTGCAATGCATGATCTACACGTACAGTGGGACGATACTCTTAAATTCCTCTGTATGGCCTACAATACCATGACTCACGAAGGCACAGGTTTTAGTCCATTTCAATTAACGTTTGGTAGAAATGCTAATATACCATCAGCTCTAGCCACCACGCCAAGCTTGAAATATCCAGAATTGATTAAACTATGGCAAGAACGACACGAACGTTTCATCAATAAAGCAAAGGAACGCATTGAAACCAACAAGGAGAAATATAAGAGACAACAAGACTCGCGGATAGCATTGCCCCAGAGAATATTCGGACCAGGCAATTTAGTTAAAGTGCTGAACACCAAAGAAAACAAACTCCGTCCCGAATGGAAAGGCCCAGCCACAATTGTTAGAGTCCTACCCAGCAATAATTATGAGATCTTATTTAATAACGAGCGCAGCATCGTCCACGCAAACCGCCTTAAAGAGCAATATTAAATTTTCAGATGGTGATCATTTGGTTAATCTTGCTCGCTAAATTTGCCTCCTCCGATGGCAGATTAACAACAAAACGCTTGGATGATGTTACGATCTATGCAGAGGACATGGGACAGGTGCGGCTATACCATCAAACTTGGAAGCTCATCAACGTGATTGATAGCGAGAGCCTATACAACCGTGTGCACCAAGTCCATGTAGCATTGGATTTTGCGCAAGATCAGTGCAAGGAAAGCTGTTTTGAAGCAAAAGAAATCCAATTTCTAACGGGAAGACTCGACAGACTGAAGATCTTATATTCCAACCTTCACCACATACTGGGATACGGCCGACAAAAAAGAGGGTTAATAAATGGGGTGGGTGCTTTGTCTAAAGCATTATTTGGTACCCTTAATGAGGACGATCTGACTCTTATCAACGCAAATATGGACCAATTATTTTACGATAATGAAAAGATGTCGCAGAGTATTGCGAATCAAACCATCATTATTCGCAGCCTGCTGGATTCCACCTCCCATGATATGCGCCAAATGAACCAAGAAACTAAGAGTCGATTGGACGAGTTGAACGGGCTGATAAATGCAACAAATAACAACCAACAAAATATAAAGTTGGCGAACCAACTTTTAGCCTACACCATTAGCTTGGAGGAAATCAGTGAAGACACCAATTTGCTAATTAACGCTATAAATGATGGCAAGCATGGTATTATACACACTCAACTACTAACACCTAAGCAGATCGTCGACGAGCTGAAGAAACTTCAGGAGGAACAAAATACATTATTCCCCGTAAAATTGACAGAATATAATTACCAGCACATAATTGACATGTCAGAACTTTCGGTTGCAATTATTGACAGAAAACTAATGTACTCCTTACAAATACCTATCCTTGAAACTGAAACCCTGTCTTGTCTACATCTTATCCCAATACCCAAACCCCACGGAAAGACATTTATAGCCGCTATACCAGCACACGAAATAATTCTTATCAACAACGAAAAGAGTTTCTATGTTCCGAGTGATATGTCTTTGATGAGAGCTTGTAGAAGTTTGGGTAATATTAAGATATGTAAACGAATACAGCCTAGTTATTTCCTGAGCGAAATACACTCCTGCGAAAGTGAATTGTTCCGGGCAAAAGTATAAGAAATTGATAGCAAAGTATGCCAAATTTCGGTTTTTCAAATACAGGAATTAGTTTATATACCATTGTATAACGACAATCAGTACATTTTAATACCCGAACAAAATTTAGAAATTAATTTCTTATGTAACGGTCACACCGAAGCAATTATGTTATACTCTGCCACCCTTGTAGCAGGAACCAACTGCATAATACAAACACCGAAATCAATGTTAAAATTATCAAGTTCTGCATCAATTAGGTAAAGTATTCTCTACAAAAAAAATGTATCACTACCGTTCGAAGGGTCCGAATTAGATTTATTAAAGGACAACCTTCCAGCAATACTTTAACGCATGCTAAGATCAACGAATTTAAAACAACTCTAAGCGATATAGAATCCTCTATGAGAACTATTAGGAACGATAGAAGAAGACATTCTTTGATGGAAACAAGCATGGACATCCTAAGATATATAGGGTACGCGTCTATAGGAATTATTCTCATATATTTAGGCTATAGATTGGGACTTTTTCGTTGCATCCATAAATTAATTCCGAAAAATTTTTGTATCAAGCTATTTTGTGTAAACACAACAGTAACCACAGCTCCTCACACAAATATATCGCCTATTGTAACGCTCACTACTCATACACCAATTGCTGCGTCAAGTGCAGAACCAACAGTTCAGGCAATTGAACAAACTGCACTTGTTAGACCTAGGAACCTTAGAGTTAAAAATTAGGGACTAAGTTTAATCTAAAATGGGGGGTGTAACGCTCTGTGTATTATTTACAACACTAGTTTACTCTAAGATAGTTCTTTACTCCCACTACTTTGGTTGAGACCCGATAAGGGCCTACAAGGCCACCCTGTAGGCAGAGTTAGATCAGTGTTACGTTGCGTCTTAGTTACGACGGACCTTTCGTGCCTCCTAAATCTTTGTAAACCCTTAAAGTGAATAAACAATAATAATCAAACTATACGTATTTTAATTATTATTGTTGTTAAATAAACTTCTATTAAAAGTACCCGTGACATACGACAATCAATGAAAGTTTTGGAAAATAACCTATAATTGCAATAGAAAAATGTGGAACGTTGTAGAAAATAATATATGAAAGGCACTTACCGATTTTTTTTTAATTTACGTAGATGAACTTCTCACTGCAGACTCACTTGAGACAAATCAGAAATCTCATTTATTTTAAATAAAAAATAATTCTTTTTCGCGTGCAGGTCACTCGATCACGAGAAATAGCTGTTACACAGCATGAATTATGCTGAACGTAACACGCACTGCGCAAGCGTTTCGATATGGGCGGAGCTTATTTTTGGTTGCAGCTCGATCTTCGTTTCAGGCTGCGACCACAATGGTGCCTAAGGTCCGACGTACGCGCGCGTACCGACAAAATGCACGAACCATTCGTTCGTGCGTTCTGACGTCACAAACGCAGTGCGACCAACTGTCGCATGTTTCGTTGGTTCGCGTTCCGCAGGTTCCATTGTTATAATGATAATATATATAATTAATTAATATATAATTAATATAATATAATTATAATTAACAATAATGACAGAACGCTGAAACACTGGAATCTGCGGAACGCGACCAACGAAACATGCGACAGTTGGTCGCACTGCGTTTGTGACGTCAGAACGCACGAACGAATGGTTCGTGCATTTTGTCGGTACGCGCACGTACGTCGGACCTTAGGCACCATTGTGGTCGCAGCCTCAAGCCACGATCCACGTCGTTTCAAACGACGAAAGTCGTGGCTTCAAACGACGAAGCGATTCGTAGGATGAAGCGACGATTTCGTCGGTTCAACCTACGATTCTCGTCGTTTTGAACGACGATTAAGACTCGTAGGTTCAAGCGACGAGTAAGCGTCGTTTCAAACGCTGATTTTTCTCTCCGTGTAGTTTACCTTTTATATCTTTCTTTATTATTATGGTTTTTTGTGAAAAAATATGGCGAGTGAGAGCGCATTTGAAGATTTATAGGAGTGATTACCTTTATTTTTTAATTGAATGATTATTGCTTCCTCATAGAGGAAGCTTTGTAGTGGTGACAAAATCCATTTGCCAGAAAAAGGTTTTTTTTGGATAAATTTTAATTGGAATATATCTAGTATGATGTCCTGAAAAATTGTCCGCGTGTGTGTGTATGTGTGTGTATGTATATGTGTGTGTCTCCCTTTTTTTTGTTCCCACCATATCTCTAGAACGTGTGTATAGAAATTGATTAAATTTGGCACACTTATTCCACCCTATAAAGCCTTGATTCTATCAGAAGGGTTTAATAAAATATTTTATTTTACAAGTTTTATGTACTTTTAAAATTTTTTTTAAATTTATTTTTCGACTATAACTTCTCAAATAATCAAAATTCAAAGCAGACGTCAGGAGAAAAAATATTCCTTATGTCGAGAGGAATCGATTGACCCATATAATAAAATTTCCAATACAAAAAAAATGGAAACATGTAATATCGAAGCTTAATGCTTCCTCCATGAGGAAGCAAATCATATTTGCTTACAGGATTGGCGCAATTGTTTTTATTAGTGGCGCAAATGAGCGCATTTTAAGTTCTTCACGTGCATGTAGCACAAAATCTGTTTGCTTCATTGGGGGGGGATAACCAGCAATAACTTAGGCTATGTAGGAGTTTCGAACTATTAGTGGGGGGGGGCTGGCGCAACTGATCTCTATGTGCTCATGGAATGAGACATGTCATTTGCAGAGTAGTTTTTTATACTGAATCCGAATCTGGCCTCTATTTCTCTTCAGCACGTCAGGTTTTCGAGATTTTTTTAATCAACAATTTTTTTTAAATCACAAATTATGAGATAAAAGGTATCTTATACGATTGCCGAGATAATCGAAAAAAACTGAGAAAACATGCGCAAAAAAAAGTGGTTTTATAAAAAACTAAATATCTTGCTTAACATTTTTTTGAGTGTTCCTGGTGCCATTCTCTTTTTTTTTTAATTACAAAGAAATTAAAACAAAATTCAAGGTTCAGGCTATTTCCGTTCAGAAGATACTCCGCAGAGAAGTTGTCTCTTTCTACAGAGTTGCCAGTTTGACGGCTTACACGTACTGAAAGCGAATCATTGTACAGTGTCTAGTATTTTATTGCATCAAAATGTTCAATATCTGCAAATTTCACAATATTCACAAAGTTTTTTATTTTCTCAGTGTTAACAGTATTCACAGATTCGAATTCATGAGCAGGTTCTAATCACGCAGGCGTCACACGGGCGATATACACAATTATTCGCGATACACAATTATTCGACCAAAAAGAATTGAATGATTTGATAAGAGACCTAAGTTTATCTAAACACGAGGCTGAAATCTTCGGCTCTAGACTCAAGGAAAAAAATTTGCTTAAAAGTGATGTAAAAATCTCTCATTATCGAAATCGAGAGAAAGGTTTAACTCCATTCTTTTCTAGTCAAGATAGTTTCATTTATAAATAACACCAACTAGATAATTGGCGTTTATTTATTGATCCAAACAAATACAGTTTGAAAGCTGTACTCTTGCACAATGATAACGAATATCCATCAATACCCGTTGCTCATGCCACTAATATGAAAGAGTGCTATGTTGTCATGAAACTTTTACTTGGCAAAATAGATTACGATACATAAATGGTTTATTTGTGATAATTTCAAAGTAATAGAAATCCTCCTCGGATTGCAATCTGGGACAGCAGAGCACGAGATCAAAATTACAACCTTAAAGTTTGCCCAGCGCGAGAGACGTTAGAACCTGAAAAGATGAACGTTTCTCAAAAATTACTGGTTGATCCTCAAAAGATGTTTCTACCAGGATTACATATATATATATAAAGCTTGGGATCGTGAAAAATTACATTAAAGCGTTGCATAAGAACGGAGAAGCAGGTTTTCTTTTTTTAAAAGTGAAATTCCCTAAGCTTAGTGAAGCGAAAATTAGGGAGGGGGTTTTTGATGGACCAAAAATCCGAAAAATGTTGCTGGACTGTGATTTTGAAAAGAGCTTGACTGAACTTGAGAAACGAACATGGTTTTCGGTGAAAGCTGATATGAACAATTTCTTAGGAAACAGAAAATCCAGAAACTAAAAATTCTTTATCGTTAAGATGTTGGAAAACTTTCAGAAAATGAAGGTGAACATGTCGCTCAAAATTCACATGATGCAATCTCACTTAGACTTCTCAGAAAATATGGGAGCAGTTAGTGATGAACATGATTAAAGATTTCATCAAGATATCGCTCCAATTGAGAAGAGGTACCAAGATAAGTAGAGTGTGAACGCTTTAGCGGACTACTGTTCGAATCTCATGACTGATGAAATAAATGCTCAACATCGTCCAGCATGCAAGAGGAAAAGTTTCTAATCATAAGTAGCGATTTATCATAATTTTCCGACAAGAGCTAACAATTGAATCGTGATGCAATAAAATACTAGACACTATACAATGATTCGCTTCAAGTACGTGTAAGCCGTCAAACTGGCAACTCTGTAGAAAGAGACAACTTCTCTGCGGAGTATCTTTTGAATGGAAATAGCCTCAACCTTGAATTTTGTTTTAATTTCTTTATAATTAAAAAAAAAAGAGAATGGCACCAGGAACACTAAAAAAATGTTAAGCAAGATATTTAGTTTTTTATAAAACCGCTTTTTTTGCGCGTGTTTTCTCATTTTTTTTCGATTATCTCGGCAGCCGTACAAGATATAAAAAAAACAAGCTTACCGTTGGATTCGGCATTAAAAACGCATTTAAATCGTATATTGCTTTTCATTTAAAAAGTTTTTTACAACCTTTTATCTGATGATTTGTGACTTCAAAAAAATGTTGATTAAAAAAATCTCGAAAACCTGACGTGCTGGAGAGAAATAGAGGCCAGATTCGGATTCAGCATAAAAAACTACTCTGGAAATGACATGTCTCATTCCATGAGCACGTAGGTCATATTTTGTTGACCAGTGTTATTGTGATTGAAATTAGATAATATTTTTGGGTTATTTCTCATTTGAAAAAACCTTTGTTACCAGAGAGCGGACGAGCCCAGTTTGAAATTCCGCACCAAGCCCGTACTCGGCTCTCTCTTTGCAGAGAACCCCTGAAAAAGCGGCTCATCGCAATGAGGAATCCGAGCCTGGGTTGGGTACCCATGCATAAATAATAATTTAAGGTAGTTGTGCCGAAATCGAACCTTTCCTACCAATTGTCTAAGATTTTAAAAATATGAAGAAAATAATGTGATCTAATGATGTTCTAATTTTTAACTTAACCGTCTGTTTCTAAAGGCAAATATTATTATGTTCAGTACTTTTCGCACGGGTCTGCTATAGCTAACATGGGCAATCGACATATTATGAACCCTAGTATGAAAAAAAACTTACAATGGCACTAAAAAACTAAATATGTATAGAAAAATATCTTGCGGATTTTATAAAAAAAAAATAAAAATTATTGTTTGTTTGGAGTAAGCAGTGACGATGTGACAACGCTGTTACTCAGCATATCATAGCTGACTATATACATATATTATAAACTCTGGTTAGAGAAACAAATTTAAAATAATTATATTCAATAAGAACAAATGAAGAGAGCGCCGATGAACCTTCCTCTGCAGTAGTGCACCGAGTCCAGTTGGCCAATTAGGGAGCCTAGCCCGGCTCGATGAGCAACTTCAGGGGGGAGCTCGTCCGCTCTTTGCAAATGAATCTCTGTACACGATTGAACATTTTTGGACTATTTTTCCCTGCTACGATATACGTATTAATTATACGTACGTATTTGCACTGCTAATTATCCACAATAGTCGATATTAAAACCCACAATCCTTCTTCCAGCCAATATGGGATTTAGGGAATTTGTCCTATTATTTTTGTTTGGCTTAACACATAACTGCAACAGCGTTCTACTTTTTATTGAGTAATTAAAAAAAAAAAAAAATTTGCCGTATGTTTTAATTACACAGGCACACAAGAAAAAGGTCTTGTTACAGAAAGGTGACCCATATACCCTTATGTTTTACGGCACGCTGAGTCCGAATTTGATGTCCGTTTACCCCCACCACGTCATAATTTAGGTCAATTAAAGGTCAAATTGCCAAAAAAAAAATTTTATTAGAAATTTATTAGAAATGATTTTCTGCGATCTTTTGGAAAGTGATGCTAAATTGAAAGAAGGTATCTTTGATGGTCCTCCTAAAGAGATGGCTGCATGGTCAAGTTTCAAAAAGATCGCAGAAAATTTCTTGAGAAATCAGAAGAGTGATGATTACGAGTCTTTAGTTTGTTGCAAAGTTTCAAAAATTTAGGCTGCTTAAGGGCATGTGTTACTTACCATATGAGCAAGTTTTTAAACCCGGTTTTTTTTCTACAATTTTTACATTTTCAAAAAAAATTTATTCAACATCCGTTCGTGTTCACGTTCTTGACGGTTTTAGACTATAATTTTTTTGAAAACGTAAAAGTTGTAGAAAAAAAACTGGGTTTAAAAACTTGCTCATATGGTAAGTAACACATGCCGTTAATGAACTTAAAGTTACATTTCCTATATTATCATCATGACTACTTTCCAGAAAATCTGGCTGACTATAGCGAAGAACAAAGTGAGCGATTTCACCAAGATATTAAGGAAATGGAACGTCGTTATCAAGGAAGATGGGATGTAAATATGATGGTAGATGTTTGCTGGTCGCTTAAAAGGTCAAAACAGACAGACACTTTGAAAAGAAAAAGAAATCCTCTACGCAGATCTTTCGAAGACAAAAGGGTTCGTTACAAAAGAAAAAAAGAGTGACTTATCATAGACCTATTACACATTTAAAAAGTTCATAGTTCTTTGTTTTATTTATTTTTTCATGCTTTTATATATTGCCGCTGCAAGAGAGATGAAAAAAAAATCAAAAAAAATTTGAAAATTGAAAAAAAATTTTAAATTTGAAAACTGAAAAAAAAATTTTTTTACAATACTGTTTCGTGATTATAAACATGAACAAAACTTTCATTTTTCTCTGAGAATGAAATTGCGACGATGCCACTATCGTTTCCATACGAACTGTTACTGCAAATGTATGTATTCGTATAAAGGACGCTTCTATATTAGTGTACAAAAACAGTCAAAATTGCCTGGGAGGGAGAGAGAAAATGTGATATCTTACATCTGTCTGAGCATAAAACTTTAAATGTTTTTTTTCCGCGAGACAACTACCTTAAAAGTAAAAATTTCTACCAGAAAGTTACTATTTTCTATTTGTAATCTCCGCGAATTAAACAATTAAATTCTCATGAACAAGCAAGGACATATTTAATTTTGTTAGTTCGTTAAACCTGAAAATCTTGAAATTCATCATTCTTTTTAAGACTGTTGGAGCGACGGAAAAAATGTCATTTTTTACTTCAGATTTTAAGGCCGCAAAAAATACACGGTTTTAAATGCCACACAGTTACAGAAAATCATAGAATCAAGATATTTAAATTCTAAAAAATGGATTTATCTGCTAGTGGTAAGTACTACTTGAATAAAAATCACTAGTATAATAGTCATACTATTACTATACAAAAAAATTAACGATTTTTGTGAAAATGCAAGATAAAATTGACCCAATTAACGCAAACATGTAGGCAAAAGGTAAATTGCCTCACGTGATCCTGCTTACGGATCCATCAGATCTTGTAATGTATAGTGCCAGTTTATGGAATCAACAATAAAATTTTGCTCATAGCTGCTCATTGAGGTTTTTTGACCGTTTTCGGGCAACAAGCATAGGGACGCGACCCTGAACGTTTTTAATATCATGTGATATTGCATCTTGGATGTTTCAAGAGAATGTAATTTTGCAATTTTACGAACTGTGAATTTAATTTATTATTAAAAATATATAATATTTAATAATTGCAAATTATAAACAAATAATCTCATAATAATATAATAATAATATTAATAAGTGTTGAATTTCCACGAACGCTCAGTTAAATTTATCATTAAAACATATTTAATATTTCAAAATTTAAAAAATCTAATATAATAATAGCAATAATAATGTATATATTGTTATAAAATTTGAGGATCTGCAGTGGAGCATACTGCAGACGATAGTGCACCGGTCCTGGGTTTGACAAGAAGAGAAATATTCGTCATTGAATCTGGATCTTCTGATAGCGAAAATTAAAGTGTAATTTTGTATGTATCTCTTAATTTAAGGCTTTTCATAAATATATTTTAATAATTTAGATTTTGCGGTTTTATTCAGTGACCACAAAAAACACCTCATATCAAATAATATAAGAATAAATATTAATTCAGGTAACCAGTCGGCCATATTGCATCTAATATTTTGTTTTTAAAATTTTTGACACCAGATTCGTAATCAGCGACCACGAAAACCCCCCCTACATCAATTTTGAAAAGAATCAAACATCTATTTAGCATACTCGTCCGCCATATTGGATCCGCCATTTTGTTTTTGAAATTTTTGACGCCGGATTCGTAATCAGCGACCCCAAAAACCTCTGAGTAACAAAATTTGGTCCATTTTATGGACATTTTATAATTTTGGCGAGCTTTTCGGGATTTGGTCCCACTGTGTGCCGTTTAGGAGGGAAAAGTTTCCTAATGTGAAAAATAGGGTTTAGTATCTGTTTTTCGATAAAACTAATTTGTTTGGCTAAAATGGAAAAGTTAGGTTAGGTTAGGTTGGCCGAAACTTATCCATTTTAGCCGAGCAAATTAGTTTTTTTTCGATGCATAATATACTATGCATATACTTGATGCATAATATACTATTATTTTTTTATGAATTTAAAAAAATGTATTACCAATATTTTGAAGGATTACAAAACAGTTTGATTTTATTTTTATTATTATTTCTTTTACTGACCTTTCGATTGAGACAATACGATCTTCTATACGAGTGAGCATATGAGTAATATTATTAAGTTTTATTTCTTCTTCCGATTCTTGCTTAGTGGTCCCAGGCATGCAGTTGAATAATCCAGCTAGGAATGAACTTATAGATTCTTTTATACCAGACTTTGTCTTTACCTTTTTGGAATCTTCTTTGTCATCTGAAATAGGTGCTGAATTTTCTTTCGTTTCTTGTGCTCCCTTTAACGAAAAGAAATGTTTTTTTGACTTGATACTAAATTAGAATTTGTAAAAAGGGATATCATGAAAAAATCATAATACGTACATAATTTTAAGAAACTGAGGATATAAATGAAATGAAATTTACTTACGGGTTTGGTAGCATCAGGGGCTTTGGAATCTCTTGTTCCCCAAGAGACGTTATGCATATTGAAAATAGCAAATATGATTAAAAGCATGTACATTGAAGGGACAGTGACGTAGTAAATAATTCCACAAACAAGACAGGATAATTCTGTAGGGTGGAGAAGACCAGCTATTATCATTTGACCAGCTATTATAAAAAATAGAAGAGTGCTTGGAGCAAGCCATCCATCCTCAGTGATTTGGAGCATAATTCCAACCAAAACGACGCCCATTATTAAACCATAAATTGTTGAAATTATTGCGGCAACTTTCAACTAAAAGTAAACAAGAAATTCTCAATTATGTTAATATATACATACTAAAGTCTGCTATAAACATTTTTATAATTAATCGTTTAATTTTAATACAATTAAAATTCATTTAAATTTAAGATATAAGACGCACAATGGGCTAGATTCAAAAAATCCGGCAAAACCCAAAAAATGAACAAATTTTCGACTTTTATGAATTGTATTCCATACAGTTGTCGGGAGAAGTTCGCGGAAGCAATTTTGTGCACCAAAATATTAGAGTCATGAAAAGTGAAATATTTTTTGTACCACGCTACCGATTTCAAAAACGGTTTAATGGAGGATAGTGTTGAAGGTAAGATGGAACGTCCAGACTTCTGATACTATCCTAAAAAGAACTTTTCTGAGAAAACTCTTTGATATTTTAAAAATTAAGTTTGAAATTAGAATTTATGAGAACTTACTTGTTTCAAGAGTAGGTTTGTTGTTTTGCAACAAACTTGTTTTTATTTGTATGGGCTCAAGCTCGGCGACCTCTTGTTAAAAATCCAGATGTCTAATATTAGTTTGAGCTTGAGGGTCGATTATGTAACTTTTTTCACTCTCACCGCCCTTCAACTTTTTTTCTAAAGCTACGGTGCCTTTTAATTATGACGTTTCAAAATAAGAAATAGATATTACTCGGTACCTTTAAATGATTCACAATCTTCTGTACAATTTTTTTTCGTAACATCAAAATTGAAAATTCCATTTTTGATGCCTTCATAGCGGGTTCAAAGTAGCAGTTTCAACCCTAGGGTTGAAAGTAAAAAACAAATAAAGAAAAGATATCGAAAGTCGAATTTTCAATTGATGTTATGAAAAATAGTATACGTGACATGGGGAGAGGCGACAATTTCACGAGTGTGAAGTTAGCTGCCCGAGTGAAATTATTGTTGCCATTCCCCCCTTGTCACGTAATATACTATTGTAGATGGCGTATTAAAATGTTTACGTACGCACATTTATTAGAATTTAACTTAAAACTAATTTCATTCGCGAGAAACTCCTAGCACAGAGTGTTAGGTTGTTTGCACACAACCTGTAAGCTGATTGGAGCACATGAGCTCTCTAACAATCAGCTGACCATCAGCCAGCAATCCGGAACCTGGGAAAAACACATTCACTCAAAACTATTATTTATTCGTCACATTTTATTTGTTTCATATAAACTCTGAGCCATGGGGGGCTCAGAGTCACAATCACACACACACACTCATTACACTGAAGTCCAATCCGCGTCGTGAAGGCCCGAAGAGGATCCTGGTCAAGGTGCACGGATGTGACTCCCGTGCACGCGAACGACCAGGAGGATGACAACGCATACAGCGCCACCCCTGGGCCTAGAGCAGACTCGCCGCTGGGACCGACCGTCGACGAATTACCGGTCGTCGACGCATTATTACCACTTACACTGTACTATTCATTTCACACTAACTTCGTGGCGCTGCCTGTTTCCGCGCACGCCACGAGACAGGAAG
>UCOK01015926.1:0-11262 GCA_900474325.1 Synergus umbraculus
GACTAGCGCTAGCTCCATTACACCCATAAAGAGGGCAGCAGCTCTCGGAGCGACACAAGATACGTAACTGCGACTGCGCGCTCAGACGAACCACGCCTCGAACACTCAGTTCTGTGCTGGCTGTTCACGTGTGAACTTTTCTTAGTAAATTCACGGGAAGAAGTATATAAGTTATTCGGCATTTTGCTACTAAATTCTAGACTTATTGAGTTATTGCAGATTGTGCAGTGTCTCGGTCTCTGGAAAAACAAGGTAGGCGCCAGTGAATAACGTCTCTCCCATATGAATTGTGATTTTTCGTATTCAGAGTTACGTAATACTCAGCCAACGCCCATGTAACGGCATATTTTATAACTTGGCGAATGAGTATTGAGATTATTAATTTAGCGTTTTTGAGTAAATTTGTGAGCATTTAATTCTGATATTGTTGAGTTTGTTGAATGAAACATATATTGTAATTCAATAATTTTGATTTTCAAGTGAACATTTATGTCATGGCTTTTCGCCATTTTGTGAGTTCTCACGTCTAATGCGTTGATTCCTTCGAGATGGTTCTTTGGTTCTGAAAGACCAATTTGAAATTGTTCGTGATTTATGAGATTTCAAACTAAAAATCATTTAATCTTTTTTTTTATTTTTCATCCATGAAATACTGTACATTATTCTAATTCATATTTATCATAATAAATCCAAATTTTCATTTCTTTAAACTTATCATGTGGAGTCTGATTTGTTTCTACGCCCCCACGATATCCCTCTTCTAGTTGAGCTAGTTTGAGCGAAATTCTTTGTTTTTGCAATTTAGTCAGTTAAGTTTTGAGCGGTACCAATTGTACCTGGCGCCCTTGGCATTGAATTAATTTTTTTTTTTGGAACTTAGTTGGGTGACAGAATTTCGACGACACTCAGAGGCCGAAAGTCCCTGTAGGCTGAGACTGTCGTTATACATGTTCATAGCGTATCTTCGACAAGTTTTGAGTTTAATTTCTTTTAAATTATTAATTATTTCTGAGAAAACATAAGAAAATTGAATTGATTTGATAAAAGCAAGAATTAGAATCAAAGATAAGACTATAATTTGTTATTGTGGTCAGGCTTTGTGGGAGAGAGAAATAAACACCATGTAAATGCAAACACGACCAGTGCGTATAATGTCAAAATCAGCTGAGATTTATAAATACTCTAAGATAAGAAATATGAAAGCGACCGTTATCACGAAGCTACCAATACATATAACGAATCGAATATAAATGAAATGATCAAAATGACAATTGAGAAATACGAATACGCATTAACATTTTTCATATGACGCTTTAAATAAGTTTATCAAATATAAAATCTAGCAAATAAAATCGGAATCATTCCAAAGTAGATCATACATAAAATCAAACACTATAAATCAAACAACATACATTACACAAGTAATTCAAATATGGAGTAGCTGGGAAAGATTAATTCAAGAGAAAACACGATTGGCGAACCTACTCACTCCTTCACCTACGACACTTCCACCAGAAGCTGTCATTTACACAATGACAGATGCGTAGTCAATAATCATAATTGTCAATGACATAAGAGTTGCAGCAGAGAACGAAACGGTCATCTTTGAGGACGGAAAAGCCGTTAAAGGTCGCCAATATGAGGCCATGATCTCCAAAATTCCCACAGCTCTCCACACGTCAAAATAAGTGGATAAAAACCAATAAATAATCAGTAAAATGCGAAGCTAATCAATAAGCTGAACAAAGCAAAGCGAATGATAATTCAAAAGCAAAACGCCACACTGAAACACAAATAAGCACCACTTGTAATAAAACCAATCACTATTTAAATTAATAAAGATATTATAGGAAAGACTAAAAGAGACTTTATACCTCTCAGAATCCCTCTGAGCTCGAGAAAGTGGCGCCTGAGATGCTCAATGATCAAGCGAGCAATGAATAATTAAATAATTTCCTAAATGATATCGGCTCGCTTGTCACCAAGAATCTCCCCGCTCCCCACTCTATCGATCAAACAATACACATTGATTGATTTTACTACTCGCGTATAACATTCATACATTTTAATTTAAAGAAGGGCGCACAATTTAAACACACCGCTTCAATTTATAAAACATAATTTAATAAAATAAAATTAATAAAATAAAAGAATAAAGAAATATTTCACTAAAAATTAAAAAAATTAAAAAAAAAGTGGAATAAGCTATAACTAAAAAAAATAATTAATTATTAATTATAAAATACAACAATTGTAAATTAATTTAATGTATAAGAATTAAATTAATGAGGAAAAGTATTAATTTTTTGAGAAAAAATCTTTAATTAGCGTATTCGACAGTTGTCGAAGTATTAATCAAAGTTAATCTATTAAGGGGTTATTCTACTTTATACGCTAATAAAAAAGAGCTATTTTTCAACATTTTTTTTTAGTCTGTCATGAAAGATATGAATATAAATATTTTTAGGTATGATAAAACATGTCTTAAAATACGTAAAAAACATTGTTTTTTATTTATTTTATTTCATTGTTTGTTTTAAATGCGTTTTTCTCAAAACAGCGTTTTAAAAACGGTACCAAGGATTTTATGAAAACTATTCGACCGATTCTTATGAAATTTAAACCACACAGTCTACACATATTGAACTAGGTCTGTAACCTCTAATATATTAAAATATAACATTTGTACTACTTGTTTACATAAAAAAACACTGAAAAAAAAATGAATTTTTTTTCTTTTTTTCGATTTTTGTCCGCCTTAGTATTTGTCATACTGAATCTAATCCATTTTGATCTCTTTTTTTAAGCTAGCTATTACTGAGATTTCCCTGGTACAGTTTACCCTTTTGATTTTGAGAATCCTACGCACGGCCATTATTTTTAATATAAACATGGAATAAAGTTAATAAAAATAATTTTTTTACGTAGTTTAAGACATATTCTATCATACCTAAAAATGTTTATTTCCATATCTTTCATGATATACTCAAAAAAAAATGTTAAAAAATAGCTCTTTTTTTAGCGTATAAAGTAGAATAACCCCTTAAACTATTAATAGGGAACTATAAAAGGGAACTATTGTATTGTTAAAATATTATAAAGGGAAGTAAATGGTTAAGGTAATAGAAATCATTTAATTTCGAAACTGACAAATACGCTAAGTAAAAATTTGTTCTCAAAAAATTAACACTTTTTCTCAGTAATTTAATTCTTATACATTAAATTAATTTTTCTTTATACCTCGGTCGAAAGTACGTACTTTCATAGCATCAATTTTAAAGGAGAAAGCCTAATATTTGTGCATTGGTAAGATTATACGAACGCCCTTTATAACAGCGGCAGCAAAAATTTTATCTTTTGTTTTTATGTTCATTAACCGTAAGGGGTTAGTACCAAAGAACATTTTTGAAAAATTTATTTTCTAAAAAGTGCAAATGTTTATAATAAATATATGTAGAATTGTTGGATTAATCGTTATTTTGGTCATAAATATCGAGAACAGATCGAAAAACGCAAAACAACGTAAGCATCTCGAACGCGCCGAACGTGCATTTAGCGCGCGTTTGAAGCAAATGACCTTGAAAATTGCACTCAAGGTTAAAATTTATGGTACATTTAAATGGCCCTCTCGATCATGGTCAACTTTTGGCTAAAGCATTTTTTCGTAAATAAAGTATTTTAGAACACGGAAAGAAAAATCTAGGCATTAGTGCGTGAACACATGTCATGCTTTAATAGCAAGGCATTTCTCTTGTAATATATTCATAGATGTATCCATTAATCGCACGATGCAACTCTACGAAAAATAAGCAAAAATCACATGCAAAAATGCCAAGACTTACTTAGGTTAATAGCAAGCGCTGCTGTGCTCTAATTCCGTGAACTTAGCCGAGCGAAATTTTCAAGAGCCTCACGGAGTTTTGCCGTGTGTCTTCTTGCGATTTCCAAGGAGACTCACGGCAAAAGTCCGTGAGGCTCTTGGAAATTTCGCTCGGCTAAGTTCACGGTATTAGAGCACAGCAGACGCTTGCTATTACCCCACTCGAACTCGAGGGATCTTCGCAAATACGTTCGTGTGTTTAGGCCAACGATATGCGCCTGCGATATGCTCCTGATAAATAGTCCACGCATTAATACCACGAACTCTCTTGCGCTAAACCCCCGATTTTTCTTTCCGTGAAAATACTTATAGATTAAAATGGATCACCCTGTATTTTAGATCAAAAAGATCGAGCTGATCGAGCTGAAACTTTGTTATGTTATTCTACACATATGTCATTATGGCATGAACCAAAATCATAATCATTGATTAATATTTAACCCTTCTTTTAAACAATTTTCGGTTAAAAAAAGGTGAAAAATTTTCAAGTCGGGCATTTTGTATTTATTTTTGTTCGAATGTCAATTATTTTAGTTCATGCGATAGAGACATATGTGTAGAAAAACATATCCAAATTTCAGCCCGATCGGTCCAATAGTTTTTTCTGAATCATGCACGCCAGTTTTTAAAATGGGTAACTTCCGGCAGCCATACCAGCCAGATATATTATAGTGTTTTATATCTATAATCATGTATGAAAAATTAGGATCTGTAATATAAATTTTAATTTGATAAAAAAATTCTTAAAAAAAACGTGAAAACTTTGGTACTAACCTCTTAAAGTTTCTCCTTGTGGAATTTGTCAGTGTGTTCATATGTGTTTAGTCAACCAAAGAAAATGAAGGAAACGTTCTCATCTCATGAATCAATGGACGAGGAAGAGGTATTAAGAGATTTTAATGCCGAAGCGCAATTGATAGTACAAAAAGAAACGTTGCCAAAGAAATCTGCAGACAGATGGCTCATTCCAAATAAAAGGTAACTTTTGGCTACTACGAATGTTGAGATGTCAGAGATCGATTTTGGGTTCGAAACTAATTTTTTTCTATTGTCTGAGGTGTCAAATGTACGAAAATCATAGTGGTTACGCAGTTGGAGGCAGTTATTTTCAAGGATGAACCGTTTTGTGGCGGAATCTAACAAACTCTAAAAATTTTCTGCATCGGCATAAAAATACCTTATTTTATTAAAAACATTGTCAATTTTGTCATTTTTTAGTATCAGATATCAAATCAGTATAAATATATGTGCAAAATCAAGTTTTATTTACAATTTAGTCCAAAACATCAACCAAAAAGAAGGAAATATTAATTTTTCTTCTCATTTTTGTTTGAAAAGAATATTTGAAACATATTTTATAAGTTTTATATAAATATTATAATAGAAAAATCATTTACTAACTAAAAAATGAAAGTACTAATGGCTAATTACATATCTCTCACTTGTGATATACGCCCAATCACTTGTTTAAGGAGAAAACGTGTAAACAGGATCTCGATGAATGTGGGGACAATAGTGGACATTTTGCACTTTTCCAAGCGGGACAGTAGTTTACACCCGTTGCACAATAATCCTTAGAATGTTTTTCTGCCTTCCCATAAA
Source organism: Synergus umbraculus (assembly GCA_900474325.1). Classification (NCBI taxonomy): domain Eukaryota; kingdom Metazoa; phylum Arthropoda; class Insecta; order Hymenoptera; family Cynipidae; genus Synergus; species Synergus umbraculus. The sequence continues at coordinate 5,483 of UCOK01015926.1, forward strand.
AATGACATTTCGACAATTAAAACGATCTAGAGGTTTTGTTTACTTGAGAACAGCTGTTTACTTTTGATGCATGGGCAAAGCAAACAGTGTTGCCACACACACAAAATATTACGCGAAGGCAAACATGAGCGCCTTTTGGCAAAATTAAAAAAATGAAAATAAGGGACACGTTTTTGCTAATTTTTGTTTTGGTAGATATAATCATAATCTGCTAGAAGTAATGAATGAATATCAAATTACTAGGCTTATATTTTAATAAAAAATTTATTTTGTATAGTATAGCTGAAGGAAAATTGAATATAGATTACAAAACAACATGTCGTAAGTGCCCTGGGGACAGGGACAGTAGTGGACATTTTGCTTGCTTTTAGGTCTGCCATTCAGTTCTAAATTGATTGTCAACATTAATAAGTTTGAATTTTAATAGATAATACTTCATTTTAATATAATAATCTCAAAAGTTGCAAAACAAGGTAGTAAAAATATGTTTTTTTTTTTTGCAGGAGGACATGAAAGTTACCATTTATTTGGAATGAGCCAGGTACACACTAATCTACGAGACCTACGAAAAATGGCAAATGGAACATAAAAGTTCTCCGTCAAGCTCAGAAGAAAGTAACTGAATTGTCTATTTTAAAGAATTAAGTCAAAAGTTGAAACCGTCAACTTTATGGAGCATTTTGTCGATGTTAAGGAAAACATTAAATACAAGAGAAAATGTTGATATTAGTAAATTTCATAATTTAAGGAGTCTCATTAAAAATAACTAAAGGAAACAAAAAAAATCTTCAGTATTCAGCTGGGATGAAATAATGAAATTAATAAACAGTACACCAGACCAAATGTATTTAATTTTAAAGTTTAGTTTTTACATTCACTTTCGTCAAATACTCAATTTATTTATATTCTTATTTTTAATAATAATTTAAGGTTCTCCTCGCATTTGTGGAGCTCTTAGATGTGATGAACTCACTAATCTTAAAATCCAAGATGTAGACGATCTTAATGACAAGTATCTTGTTTCAATCAAGGAAACAAAAAATGATAAACCTCGCCTAGAAGAACTTTTTTATAAGATAGTCAAGCAATACACCTCGATGATACCAAAGGAATCATTTACTGATAGATTTTTTATGTAATATCATAATGGAAAATGTCAACATCAAGTCATTGACTGGAATAACATTGGAGAAACAACTAAAATTATATAATAGCTGCATACTTAAACTTAACAGATCCAAAACTGAATACTGGGCATTATTTTCAAAGAACTCGATCAACACTTTTATCTATCTCTAGTGCAAACATTACAATGCTCAAACATCTAGGAGGGTGGAAATCAACTAATATAGCGCAAGGTTGCTTCTTTATTTATTTAATTAGATTATATAGATAATGCCTTTTATTTACAAATAATTTTAATATATTCAAATTGAATTCTCTATTAGATATTCAAATGATACTTCTTTTTTTTTAAATATCTTATTCATGAATAATTTACTTATTTACAGGTTATGTGGAAAATTCAATGAAAAACAGGCAAACAATTTATGAAAGCATAGTCCATGCAGTAGTACCCGATGTTCAATCTAATCCAAAACCATCGATTATTTCAACTGAGATAATTATTACAAATAACGATAAAAAGTCTGCAAATACAGGAGTAGATTGTAATAATTTTTCTGATAATTTTGAGATGAATGATGAGTATCTAGCTACCATTGATAAATTAAATCAATCAAACGTACCTAGATCACCTACACCTTCTTTTGCATCAGCAAATAACAAAAAAATACTTCTAACATGTGATAAACAATCAGCATTACCTACACATTTTACAACAAAACTACCAGTTACAGTTTTGTTTAAAGGATCAGAGAATAAACCACAACTAAAAAAAGAAAAGTTATAGAAGCTGAAACTCATGTAAATTAACAAACATCGGAATTCTTGTCAAAAAATCTAGCTTTCATCAAAAATCCATTTAATAAATATTAAAAATGCGTATGGAAATATCATAAACAATTATTATTATTCATGTAGTCATCATGGACACTGTAAAAGAAAGAAAAATATGCAATAAGAAAGCTTTGTAATAAATAATATAATGATTTTATATTATAGGTACTTTGTAAGGAATGATTTAATTATGCTTTTTTTACAACAAAAATAAAGAAATTTTTATAAAATTGAATTCATTTCTTTTAAAAATGTGTTTTACTTTATTTGGTTTTTCATATGTACTTGATGCCTGCCCCCGACCAGCAGCACTCGCTCCGCTCGTGCTCGCAAATGTCGGGGCAGGTCCCGACTGAAACGTGGTTGTGTTGTTTATAATAATGAAAAATATAATTAGTGGACGTACTTTCGACCGGCTATAAAGAAAAATAGTATACACCACATGGGCAGGAGGTTGAAAGCCCTTAACTGCGCGACATTATGCCCTCGGCTTCACATCGAGCATCATGGTATGCAGTGCAGAAATTTCCAACTTCCTGCCCTTGTAGTGTAATATACTATACAATTATTATATTTTATAATTAATAATTACTTTTTTTTTGTAACTATAGCGTATTCGACTTTTATATTTATTTTTTTTTATAATGAAAACGATCTAGTGGTTTCGTTTACTCGAAAACAGCTATTTACTTTGGCGCATGGGCAAAGCAAACAGTGTTGCTACACACGAAAAATATTACGCGAAGGCAAAAATGAGCGTCTTTTGGCAAAATTAAAAAAATGAAAATGAGGGACACGCTTTTGATAATTTTTGTTCGGTAGATATAATCATAATGTGCCAGAAGTAATGAATGAGTATCAAATTACTAGACATATCTATCTATATTATAAAAAAATCTCGCCGCCGCCGCCGCCGCCCATAAGGTTTAGGTAAAGTTAAGGGTTAGGGTTCTGATCCCCATAGGACTCCATAAGACCACTAAAAGACTACTATAAAACGCCTGTAAGACCTCAATAAAACGCTCTTAAATCAAAGAATTCTTCAAAATTCTGATGGGGGGTAGGCGCGCGGAGCGCGCAGGGGGCCAAGCTCCCCTTGTATTTTAATAAAAAATTCATTTTGTATAGTATAGCTGAAGAAAAATTGAATATAGATTACAATTAAGATATCGTAAGTGCCCTGGGGACAGGGATATTTGTGAACATTTTGCCTGCTTTTAGGTCTGCCATTCAGTTCTAAATTGATTTTCAACATTCATAAGTTTGAATATTAGTAGATAATAGTTCATTTTAACATAATAATCACAAAAGTTGCAATAAAATATACTAAAATATGATTTTTGGCGGGGGGACATGAAAATGACCTTTTATTTGTAATGAGCCACATATTTTAGTCTACACATATTATATAAAACATTAGAAATTTCATACATACACGTATACACTAAAAACAATTATATTATAAAACTGAAACAGAAAAATCGAGTTAGAAGAAATAGAAGAAGCTGGTGGGAATCGAGCAACAAATCCGTTGTTCGACAATCGGCATACGTCGGATAACCTCAGTCCAAGGCTTGATGTTTTCTGTTAAATCATTTAATATTTGCCGCCTAAACGTCATTTCTTATTCAGTTTCATTATAAAGAAGGACTATTTGTGTAGAGTTTACATCTGTTTGTTTATTTTTAGTCCCAACATTACGACAGAAATAAGTTGTTTTGTTTTGAAAAAGGTAAGTCATAAAATTACGTATCTGTACCATGGTATTGGAATTTACGCGTATTAATACAAAGTTTAGATTCATTATACAGAATATATCATTTTAATTATGTGCAAAAAATTAGGTTAGGTTGATAATAAATTCAAATGTCAGTACCGTAGATGTCAGTAGCATGGTAAGAAAAACAAATAATTTTAAAACATTTATTTTTTTAATGTTTTAATTTATTATTATCTGATGATTACACAGGCACACAAAAAAAAGTGGTAAAGTCCAAAAACCGGACCTATATATTCGTATGTATTTTGACGCGCTGAATCCGAATCCGGAGTCCGTTTTGCTCCATCAGGTCAAATTTAAGAGCATTTGAAGGTCAAATCGGCAAAGAAATCGATTGACAGAAGGTGACTATCATTTCTATGGATTTAACGGACGCTGGATTCGAATATGGAATGCGTTTGATTCCATCATGTCTGCATCTAGGTCAATTCAAGGTCAAATTTTTAAAATGTGAAAAAAGTGAATTTTTAACTGCAAATTCTGAAAGAGCGGGAAATTTCACGTCCAGATATGGTATTCATTTTTATTTTTATGACTACAGTTTTCATATGTTTTGAAGGTCGCCGAGTCTAAATTCGATGTCCATTAGACCGCAGCACGTCAGGGTCAAGGAGATTTAAATGCCTAGTTGAGGTCAATAAAGTCGTTTGAAAGGCGATAACTAGTATTTCTATGATTTTGAGGGTCGTTCTATCTGGATACGGTCTCAGAATTGCCCCAAACCTGTCACCCCGATCACAAATGATATGTGCATAGTTTGTGAAACTTACGTCCAGACACATATATCGAATCAGCCGTGCTTATAGATGAAGGTACTCCAAGATGCAAACAGCGTTTCGTGTTATTACAAAATTTCACACTGTCTTCTTTTGTAGCGAACCCTTTTGTCCTCAAAAGATCTATGTAACGGATTTCTTTTTCTCTTTTGCGTCTTCATCTCGGTGTCTCTCTTAAGCATCCAACAAAAATCTGCCATCATGTTTACATTCCACCTTCCTTGATACCGAAATTCCATTTCCTTAATTCGGTTCGGGCATGGCCTTGAGATTTGCCGGATATGACAGGCAGCGCCCGCAGCGGCGAAAGCGCGCAATTGCTGTTGGATAAAATATAAACAAAAACATGCATTGCATGCAGTTCAAGTTTTTTTAATTGAAAATAAAATTTATATTTTGTTTATAGGTTGTGCGTAAGGATTTATAAAAGGAGACACTTAATATTGGAACTAACTCTACATGAATAAAGTTTAAAAAGTTCGATCTATCTTACAGATTAACCTGCTCAATTCCGAGCATAACCTATCCTGCATCTGTCAGCAATAAATAATTAGAAAAAATGAATAAGATAATTATTAAAACGGGGTTCGAAGCAATTAAACACTCAATTCAGTTTAATCCTGAAACTTTAAAGAAAGGCAAGGGTTTATCCGTGATTCACGTGGTGCGAGTTCAAGAAATAAGAGTAAATGGCATTAGTGAAAGAATCGAATGCAGTGTGATCCGGCAAACTTCTGTCAATTTACCCCCATATGAAGTTAAATTACAGGTGTTTTATAATAAAATAATTCCAGATAATACTAAGCAGATATTTTGCTAACATTTCATACAATGTTGTTTAATGTCTTAAGATTTATTTATGTTTTATTGATTCAATTTCAAAAATATTTAAAATCGTGTTTTTCCAATTAAATTTTGCTTGGTTTTTTACAGCTTGATTCAGAAAGAAATGTGACAGAAGTCTCGTGCACTTGTGTTTCACAAGCTGGAGGCAAATGTAAACATGTGTGTGCATTGATTCTATTCATTAATTCAGACCGAAGTACTAGTAAGACAAGTTTAGAGCAAGAATGGGGAAGACCTTCTGCCAGGCAGGTAGCAAAAGATATATATGCGAAAGGGTTAGCAATCTCAGATCATTTTAAATTAAAGGAGTCCAAAAGGGACAATATTCCAAAGAAAGTAAACGTAACTCCCTATGATTTAAAGTATTCAGACCTCGCTAATCATCCTTGTGCCCTGCGTTCCATACTTCGTGAAGAATT